>JALPQI010009826.1:0-53022 GCA_025490895.1 Thaumatotibia leucotreta | reverse complement strand
AAACCGTGAAACATTATAGCTTTTACGATGTTTTTTTGGAGAAAACGGTGTAACAAATTTCCTACGTAAAAACACCCTGTTTATGTGATTATTAAATGAAAACTCATTGAACAGATTCTAGTACCTCTTTTACGTACAGTCACGTCTAATAATATGTATACATTTCGGAACGTATGTGAAATGCATAAGGATCAAAATCGTGTACATATTATTAGAGCCGACCGTACCACTTAACTGGAACTGGCCACTTCTTGTCGATAAATTCATAGACATATAAAATTGATAGACCGAGTCTATTTTATCTGTGGGTGACGCCGGCAATGCCTGTCAACGATCTTTGTTTGTGTATACTAGTGCACCTAAACCGCAAATAGTAAAAGTGATTAAAATAAAGCTTTTCATGTATATTTCTGTTCGATAAGTGCACGGAATGTGATAAAAGTGATGACTTGTGTGGTTCCAGGGTGTAAAAACCGCCAGGGTTACCTGAATGAACAAAATAAAGACATTACGTTTCACCGGCAATTTAGTTTTGACTTGAATTTTAAGATTTCGAACCTTATTAAGGTAAAAGTAACTGAAAATCTTATTCAATATTTGTTGTCGGATACATATGTGTAGTTTTGTGATTAAACCATTTGTATTTACATTCGTAATGTAATTATAAATAGTGGGATTCAAACATTTGTATCGCATAGTGTGGTACTTAAGAGACCGATCGTGATATCGATAAATGTATTGATAGTCAACTCAAAAATGAATCGATGTTTTTAATGTCCAACAGGTTTCCAGTTCCACTGGACACTGAACAGAGGCTATTATGGGTCAAAAATATCAAAAAGGCAGACGACTGGTACCCTAAAGAGTATTCAAAAATATGCTCCGCACAATTTTAAGCTGTTGTTTCAGGCAAGGGTACGCGAATAAGTGATTACATTCTGACGTACTACCCACCATATTTGGTAATCATCCAATGTCATGTCAACCAGCAAGTAAATTAAATTTAGTTTAATAATGACCCTCATGTGATACTTGTGTAGACTGATTAATTTAATTATAAAGAAGCCATCATACCAAAAATTGTTAGGTATGCTTTAAGGAATGATAAGTCCATAAAACATGTTATAATGAGAGTTTTCTGAAATCACCAGGGCAGGAGCAGGTCCAGAAACTTGTCTAAATTCTATGTTTATAGTTTCTGGTTTAAATATTTTGTATGAGTTAAAAAAAAATACATTAAAAATTTTTAACTTTATTTAAAAAAAAAAAAACATTTACTTAGTCTTTCTTTGGGGCTAGATAATTGTGTTTCTTAGCGGGACCTTACGGCTAAGTGGCGCCAACTAGTGGCATACATTTTAGGAAACCCTCATTATGACATTTTAATTAAAGAAAATATTTCGTTAACTTTGTGATTTTATTTTTATCCTAAAATGTAGATTTTGAAATCACGATCGAAGAAGATCGTGATTTTGAGTAGGAAATAAGGTTTATTCCTACTGTATTCGCTACCTAATTTGGTTAAAATATTATTAAATTATTATTGACGATAAAAGTATACGATTGAAGACTGGACATCACTAATAGTAATGACATTTTATCTAGTCAGGTTGGTAGCATTGTTCAAGAAAATGGAGTCGTTGATGGAGTTCACGACCAAGTAGAGCTACTTTATTTGTCTCTTTTTCCTTATGGAATACGTCTTGAGATGGGGTGAAGGATGACAATAGTTTGTTCATGTATGTCTTAATACACGGAATCTTCCCTATATTTTATCTGTGGATAAATTAAATAATGGAATGTCAATGTCATGTTATTTTCCGTTGGATTGTGTCGTTTGATGACATGACAGACAGTATTATTGTGACATGTGATAATGCACACATGATGATTTTTTTTAGACGAAATTATAATTATTTTTTTTGTTAGGAAAATTAAATAAAAAAAATTACATGAAAAGATTTCTTAATTTATATTTAAAGTTAATTATTTTAATGTAAAGTATCATGTGTTAAAATATCTGCAACTAATAAATTAGGACCTTATATAAAGGGAGAAAAAAATAAGTACATTCCCGATGCCAGTGAGGTCTTGGGAGCCAAAATGCCCTAGTATTTTGTTTATTAGTTCGAGTTTGAACTAATTGTACCTAGTAACTACTGAATAGTTCTCGACATAGTACCTACTATCTACCGTATAGTTTCAAAAAATTTCAACCCATCTCAAACGTGTAATAAGCACCAAGGGGGCCTATAACATGTCGCAAAAAACACACAGGCAACCAGAATGCACTTATACTTGACCGCATTGCTTAAAATATCTAACTAAGTAAGTAGCCACATTATTTTAAGATTTTCAATTTCTAGCTCTGTTTTTACCACTACACTTTTAAATAATCATGACTGCGTTCGCACGCAGTTTTTCCTAACGGGATTAAAATTGCGCTTTTTTTCTGCGATATTAATTAATTGAAAAATACGATCTTGGATAGCTTTAGTCAGTTTTCCTAAATTAAATATATTCACCAACATATTTTTATTTTATTTCGAGTATATAACATTACAGCTAGGTACCATGACAGTTACCCAATGTGTTGGTGTCGTAAACTAAACAAAGTAGTTTATTAAAAACATTCTCAATTCTCTCTACTACCTATTCCAGTTTCAACTTCTTCAAGGAGGTAAAGTGAACCTATTCCTTACCTACTAATAGATAACCAAGTATCAATTACTGGTCTTTAATCTTAACCTCAAGATAAATAATAAATATTGGAAGATAGAGATAATCATTAGATAATTGTCAATTTGTCAGATTACGTTCCGGGTGCGCCTGACACCGAGATAATGAGCCTCAACAATACACCGCTAGGGATAATTGGTTGCGTACAAAATATCCACGAACTCGCCCCAACTGCCCACAACATGTCATAAGCAGAGGATAATAGTAATGTTAGAAATGGTAAATAAACTTATCGAAATAGCTCAGAAATGTTCGTGGTGATACTTGACTAGGGATGGGTCGTAGGTATTATGTTACCTACCCAATCTACTCACTCTGGTAAATAGGTATCCGACGTTTACCCAAATCTACCCAAATTTTTGTTCGAGGTATATTTAAAAATGTTGGTTCGGATTAGTATAGACACCCCTTTAAACTTTTTAAAGGCTTACCTTTAGAAAGTACTACCTACTGATGTATATAATAAAATAAAAAATAAATTTTGAAACCCGTTTTTATCCTGAGACATTTTTACTCAAATCGACCGATTGCCAGTTTATAAATAGGTACCGATACCTACAGCGGGTTTACAGGAAAGTTCAAGTGATATTTGATAGCTTGATGCTATTGAGAAAATAAAATTCGTACCTCGTAAATAATTATTTAAAAGCTTTTACCAAAGCATTAGATTATTCATTGTTTAGACAGTCAGTCTACATATTTTTTTACGGCTGGATCATTATGGTAGAAATAATACACTAAACTTGTCATCACCTCTACTCTTCACGTGGGTGTCGTAAGGGTCAATATAAACAAGCAGTCAAGAGTATTCATTTATGATGGGCAGCAGCATAGTGGACACACTACTGTTTGCCAGCCCGCTTGCCTAGAGTAGCGATTATGGGCGTTTAGGTACTTCCTAATTAGCCCATACACAACGCTAATAGGAGAGGCATATGTCCAGCCATTGCTCATTCGGATGACGATGATGATGCTGATTTTATTTAATAGGTAATAAAAGCCATAGCAACTATTACTCTTATCATTCATCATCATCAGCCTATGATAGTCCACTGCAGGACGTAGGCCTCTCCTATTAACCATGTGTATAGACGCATTAGGAGGTATATGCCCAAATGCCCATAATCGCCACGCTGGGCAAGCGGATTGGCGATCGCAGTAATGTGTCCACTACGATGACGCTGCTGCCCATCATCAATATTTTATCAAATAATTGTAAGTGACACTTCCCAATCCCTTAGTAACTCGACTCGACTCTTACGACACCAGCAGGAGGAGTTGGGGTGGAGACAAATGTATTCTTACTGCCGTCACCACACGGCAATGCTTATCATTATGTAATAGCAAAACATTTGTACATTTAAATATGTTCTACCAACACGCTAAATTAACCGAAGCAACAGAAGACTAATTAATTTGGGCATGGCTGAAATTTAAGTGGGAAGACAAACACCAAATACTAAGAATTTCAGTAAAACGGTCCGGCAAGGAGAGTAATTATGCTTCTACCAGCTCGTTAAATTTATACCTAGTTAGTCTGACAATTTAACAATTCTGCTTGACATTGTTGAGATGCGGGGAAACGGCAGATAACCGCGAAAAATTCCATCCGAGTAACTAATTAGAGGTAATAAAAGTTTTATATACGTAATAACGAATGTCGATTAATAGTGGAAAAATACTTCACATTTTTATATACAAAGTGCCCACGAGGAAAGGGAAAAATTGTAACAGCATATTCCTGAGACTAAGAGATGCAAAAAATGTTAAACGAGTTTTGGTCAAATATGCAAAAAAAAATTTTTTTTTTATGTTTTTAATGCCTTAATACGCAAAAAAAGGATTTTATTAATGAAACTATCGCAAATATGCTTTTTGAAAGTTTTTTTTTTCATTTGCTAGGTAATTAAAGATTTTTTTGTTCATTTGATGTCTGTCAATAAAGTGTCACAAGACTAAGACAATATGGTAACAAAATCGTTTCCTAAAATGCTTTTATCACAGCGTAACGGGCTAAAACGGTTTTAGGAAAAAATCAAATTTTTTCTTAAAATAGACTCAATCCAGAAAACTTCATATGACATTTTTAACTTCAAATTTGGTCATAAATCCGCTATTGATTTTTTCCCCTTTCCTCGTGGGCACTGTGTATATTACACCAAACGTAATTAAAAACGCCTACAAATACATAAGTAACGAAAACCGAGTACGGTTTATCAGTTGCTATTATATTTTACATTAATTGTGTTTTTAAAAGAAAGAAAGTAGGTATAACTAAGTACAACTTAGTTGTCGTTACTTTTGACGCATGATCGTTTTGATAATGGCATATTTTTGTACCATTAGGTCCCTACGTTTGTTGAAGCTGTTTTTCCCGTTAAGCCTACAGGGTTACAGCATATCTAAATTGAGAACAATGTATACAAGCCTTGTATTCAAATAACGTATGTTTAATTTTCCACCTATACATCATCTCATGGATATTTCTATATAAGACTCCCACCGCTCACAGAGACAAGCAGATTTGTTAAAAAAAACTTTAAACTCCTGCGACCCTCACCAAGTTAGATACTGAAAACTTGCTTAAGTAGTTAAAAGTATTAACCAAAATATGAATCCTACTATTATTATGAATTAGCATTCAGCGTTTGTTCGTAATAGTATGGATGTTTGTTACTCTTTCATGTAAAATCTACTGAATGGAATTTAATGAAACTGTACAATAATATAGCTTACATATCGGTTAAAAACCCACAAGCATCAATAACACACAGGCTACAATTTATAAAGATATTGTATGATAAACGTCGCGAGCACCAACTAGTAACTGAATACTATTGTAATTAGTTATTTGAAGAAGTCTTTATGGTGAGGTTTATGAATGTATTTCAAGTATGTTCACATATTTTTATCACACTTGCTGTCTAAGCGCGCCATTGCTTGCGCGCGTAGCGGGAGTAATAGAAAAGTGAAATTCCCTAGGGAGTAATTGAAATGTCAGTACGTCATTTAATAATATTTTGTCTTAAAACTTATTTTTTTGTCGGCAAGTGTGATGAAAAATATTGTATGCATCACGGTCGGTAACCGGAATACTAACTCGAGTCATAAAAGCCCTCCGCCTAACGGGCTTCTAACACTCTCGTTAGTAATTCCGTAC
Source organism: Thaumatotibia leucotreta (assembly GCA_025490895.1). Taxonomy (NCBI): domain Eukaryota; kingdom Metazoa; phylum Arthropoda; class Insecta; order Lepidoptera; family Tortricidae; genus Thaumatotibia; species Thaumatotibia leucotreta. The sequence goes on along the minus strand of JALPQI010009826.1, from coordinate 47,123 downwards.
TTACCTCCCTTAATGCACAATGTACTATTACATTCGATAACTGCGCTCTAGATTGGTTGTAAATCCTAGAGCAATTTCCATACAAAGTGACCCATTTTCATCATTCTTTAGTTTAAATTGAACATGTCGCCGTTTCCCATTCCAAACCCTTAATTAAAAACTGAAAGTACATATCCGCGCGCATAACAACACAGCTGAAGCAAAACTAGTTGCCCCCAGCGTAGTGTTTTTTTGCACGAAAGGAGTAAGCTAACTCAATAGAAGAAATAAACATAACTCTTTTTTTTTTCAACTGTAAAACCCGGCGAGTTGTTTCGGGAACCGTTTTCTTATTTCAGGGAAAATAACATTTTTTTAGCTTACTTATTTACATATCATTCTCTCTCTGAGAATAACTGTATTATTTTGATTTTGGTAACTTGTTTCCGTCATCAATCAGTCACTAACAAAAAATTAGCAAAAGCAATCGATCGATCTGACCATCTGATTGAGAACCTACCTTACTTGTTCCAAAACATCAAATTACGCATATCAACGCCCTTTCTTTCTCTGCTGGATATAGGGCTCTCCTATTATCTATGCGTATGAACGTATTATGAGGTAAATGCCCGTAATTGCCATATTGGGCAAGCGGATTGGCGATCGCAGTTCACTGTGATGATGGTGCTCATCAAACTTTAATGATTTAATAGATAGTCTGTGACACTGCAATACCTTAGTTGATTCTTACGACACCCACGGGAAGAGTAAAGATGGTGACAAATGTATTCTTACTGCCTTCACCATCACCATTCGGCATATAGCTCATACGATAAAAATATGACCCAAGTAACAACTGCAAGAAACTGCATATAAAATTCCAATTTTCATTTTAACTTTACGATACTTTTTTGCATTAGAATTAAAGGAAGCATGCCTTATTATTAAAATAAACATCTGAAAAATATCTTACGGCACTGCAACTAATAATGTAATTAATTATAATTAAATAGTATACGATCATTTATATCCTTTGGCTGTCATAATTTAAAATAAATAAACTTAAGATGCAATTTTTCTATAATGTTCACCTACTAAAAAAACAATTTCATGCTGATTAAGTCCATTTAAATCCATTAACAAAGTAAACTGCTAGGATTGCAAAGAACAAACAAACAACAATTCCCACCATTTGTTTCGACATCGGCGCGTTTTTTCTTAGCTCGTCCGTCCGCTTCAATTAGTCCTGCCCGACGTCGACGTGCGGTGGCTGACAGCTCGACACAATGCTATTCATCACACTCTCTTAATTAATGCCTTAAAATTCGCTCAAATGTACTTCCTGATTGCTTGAAACTTTTCCCTGGTCATGGATTAGGTTTTTTGTTATTGTTCGTTTTTAGCATAAGATAGAAGATGAGCGATCAGGATATACATCACTATTTGCCAAATAAGTTACGGTAAATACGTAAGAAATACATAATATGTATTATACAAACTCGTAGATCATAATATAGGTATGTGATTACTGATTAGTATGTAGGTACTAACATTGTTTAGGTATTCATTTATTATTTACATTCATCATTAAAGTAACGACAATTTTAGAAATATTGAGTTTCGATAGGTTCCGATAATAAGAGAGATATATGTCACGAAAGTACCTATACAAAAATAATCTTAATTGGATAAATATACTAATTCAGCGTACACATTTAAATATAATTTAAAAACTTTACAAAATGAAGGGTCCACGGAAAGAGCATATCTAGTCAATTCAAATTACATAAGGTAAAATCACCTAACTTTGAACATAATAAGGTGCGAATTGGCCCTAAATTTTATAAGCGCTAGTCATGTTTTTTCCATGGACCCTTCAAATAATGTCACTTTACCAAATGTATCTTTATTGAATTTTCATTGAGTGAGAATAATTTAATTTATTAACTACTGCTCGGAGAACCAACGAATCACAATATTTCTGCAAGGAATAATTAATAAACGAAAGTAGTAATTAAGAAAATTAATTTCGAACGTCAACGCTAACGATATTTTGATTGAACCGCTTCAGCGCTGCGGGAAAATATTCGATAATAGCGAAGATGAAATAATGCCAACCTTGTAGACGGCGTAGAGGCGCGGCTGATCTACTAGATGACTAGACGCATATTCAGGTCCAAACACTCGAAACCAAAAGTATCCCAGTATCAGCGTATCTCCTTCGCACTTAAGTATTCACCAACATTGATACGATGGTTATATCATATTTTTCAAGTTCGAATATACCCCCTAATCCACTCTAAAGGGGTTGGCTTAAAGGGGCTATAAAATTTTCTTTAAAGCATGGTCGTTTCTTCCCATACAAAAGAATTCCATCTAATAAATAAAGTTAAAAGGCCACGGTCCCTATTAAACTTTATAAGCGTTTTGATTATTTCCTCGGTCGATAAAAGGACCTGAGTTCATTAAGCGACTCTATCAAATTCAGCGTCCCCTGATTTTTAAGTATTAATGAAGGTAATTTGGAACGGGGAAATATTAAAATCATTTCAATAGGATTTCAGAATGGAAACAAAAGAAAAACGGTTCCATGGCATAATTTTCAACTCGTTGAATATTTGCCTAGGTTTGGTACAGGTGGGTCATTTTTTTTATAAATTAGGTAAGCAAGTCCATTCTTTTAGGCATCGAATCCAATCGAATGTCAAACAAACTTTGTTATGCAAAAGGGAACCAACCCACAAGAATTTTTCGTTCTAATAAACACATTAATTCAAAACAAAAAGTTAATATTTACAAATTCATGTAGATTGGTTCCTTTTTCCGTAAGTACGTTCAATTTAACACCGAAAGTATTCCCATGTACATAAACATCAACAGTGTGAATTTGCACATACTCGTTACTTAATAACAGATTATTCTGAAAAGAGCCTGTAGTATGAAAGAGCTACAACGGAACGGAAGGCGTGGTAAATACCCTCTCAATGAGTCAGCTGCGGGCCGGCGATCCATCACCGTCTCTCTGGGACACTAATACTGTCTTACACTTTTGTTCGTGTAAGTTTTCAACTTTATTAATTGAAGATTGAGTGGGTGAAGGGGCCTCCGATGCTGGGTAAAGTGCACTATTATAAACTAAATCTTTTTATTTGTTTATTTTTACTTTCCTTTTCTAGTTTATGCTTCTAGATTTATAGAGTTGGACTACGTTAACTGTTCGAACTATCAACCATGGAAAACTACCTCTTATTTTCTTTTTTAGTTGAAGTTTAAGTTCTTAGGTGGTGTTAGAATCGTATAGGAATAAAATATGAAAATATCCAAACAATTTATTTTTTAATGTCACACTGTCGCTTGAACTTTTATTTTAATAACTGTTAGACGGACGAGGGCTCCCTCGTCCAGAAATAAAAAAAAATAATAATTTTGACTAATGTGTTTTTCAAGTAAAAGATAAATTACATAAAAGCATACAAATATATTTTTTGAATTAATTAAACTGAAAAACGATGTGTTGATAAAATTTTGTACTTGTAGGAAAAATCTTATTTCACAAATTCGAATGTTTTACCCCGGCTGTGCCACTGGGAAATTATTAACTACTACGTTTTATGAATATTCGTAAATTAATTAAATAATTATATTTAAACACATCCCGACGTTTCGAACCCTTCATAAGTTACGAATTGCCCGCAGACCAAATTTAATGAATATACTCGGTATGCATGCATGCATCAGCCTATGATAGTCCACTGCAGGACGTAGGCCTCTCCTATTAACTATGCTTTACGTTTTAGGAGGTAAATGCCCATCATCGATCGCCACCCTGGGCAAGCGGATTAGCGATCGCAGTAATGTATCCACTATGATGACGCTGCTGCCCATCATCAATCTTTTATCAAATACTCGATATAATCCGTTTTAAATATTTCGTAATAATTCGTAAATTGTTAGAAAGGTATTATGTAGCGTTGTAACTCGTAAACAGGTAAAGAATAGTCGGTGCGGCGTGAGTCAGCGGAGGTCGCCATCCATCTATCAGCTGCCATGCTGCCCTGCCCGCGCCGACATCCGAACCTCGACCGACTAATCTGTTAGATTATCTGTCTTTCGATTCCGTTAAATGTATTTTAGTGAAAACTACAATGAAAGCTTAAAAAAAGTTTTTCCTAGCGAAAGTTTTTTCAGACGTGAAACAAGGAACTACAATATTCATTTCTTCGTATAATTGGTATTACAATGGATATTTTCGGTGCCGGAAAGCTATATACCGTGTGTAGCCTTTAACAAGAGAACATAATAAAATGAGTGACTCAAAATTGTTAAGTTCGGAAATATTGTTATTCAAAATTATGGACCCTAAGTACTGGATCATCATCACGATATCGTAGCTTGTCAGTCGTAAGACATCGTGATAGTGTACCATGTACTGAGTCATAATAGTTCTTTTGTTTTTATTTTTACACCAATATGTTACGTTTTATTACACTTTTTGTACATTTTTTAATGTTTCAAAAATTTGACGTTATTGATAACTTTTAAGTTAGTAAATGAACTCATAATAACAAAAATTGAAAAATAAATAAAGAAAAGTTTTTTATTTTATTTATAATATATGGAAATTATTGTTGATGAGCTTAATAATGGTTAATAAGTAAGTTAAGTAATGGGAAAGGTTGACTGGTAGAGAATGCCTTATGGCATTAAGTCCGCCTTCTGTACGTCAAGTTTTTTCTTTTGTGCAATAAAGGTTAAATAAATAAATAATGCACCGTTTAAATTTTCACCCCTGTTGTTCGGCACACACTGTATAATTCAGCTTCACCATTTGTATTGTATAACCAAGTTGCTATAAAATCGCAATCGTTGACAAGCTATTCTTTATTATGTCTGATCCGAGTTCACGGCATTCAGTTATTTGTTGGCTTATAAAGGCGTCTACGTGTTTGACTGTCCTTCCGGCCAGTTCAGTTTAAGATTTATGAGATTGAAATTTTCTCTCAGCCTTTTTTCTTTTTACAGTGTCTGAGTCGAGTTTCTCGTTTAAGTGGCAATTTATTTCTTGCCTTCTTTTCTATCGCAAACCTCGTTTATTAAAATATGAAATAGGCATTAAATTGTCTTGGTAATCATGTTTCATAATTCAAAAATCTTAATTATTTTGCGTGGTCCCAACGCTGACCTAGTACTTGTTGGAGTCTTCACATACACCCTTGAATTTCTTTCATGCAGGTTTCCTTCTCATCATGTAGCAGACAAATTAAAAAGCACTTACTCAACGTTCAGTATAAAAAATAGAGCGAAATTTCAGTTTGTACAAACAAAAATATTAAATAAAATACCTTTAAAACATTGTACCAAGTCTATTGTTTATTTGATTTGGTATCTAGAATATGCATATTTCAGTCATAGTGGCATGTTCTAAGCTTGGACTTACATCACTAATTTTACCGTAAACATGTAGCAGGCGGTAGTTAAAACTTGCTAGGAAACCCGGTACCGGTAGTTCACTACTTTACTAAATCTGAGCAGCACATTAATTAAAGCTGACTCGAACTCTGGGTACTATTCTGTAGTATAAGTAAGTCAATATTCTAGTACATTTTTTTATCGTTTGATTTGAAGGTATAACTTTAAATGTAAATTGAAAATTAATATAGGTATTTGTAGATATTTTGCAGTTTACCCGCAAATATGTAGTTCAATTCTTCTATGCGTAGATATCCATTGAAAAAGCTGTGTCCGTAATTGAATTAACATCCAGGGTCGCGTTTTATAAAGTTACAATTTACAATTTCGCTGTTTGCCTCTCTTTCTAGCCAATATGTGCGTGCGTTAGAGAGGCAAACAGCGAAATTGTAAATTGTACCTTTATAAAACGCGACCCAGACCGCTATTCACATAATACAGGTAGACGATTTATAATTTATTTCAGTCAGCAAGTTAATTAAAAACTAAATTCAACTTCACTCATAAGGACTCGGTTGAAGAATATCCCTCCATAATTAGATATCTACATAAGGTTTATATCAGGGGATAGGTACGTATGAAATGAAATAGAAATTCCACTGACTAATTATTTTTCAGGGTCAGTTTATTTAAATGGGGCTTACTTTTCATGAAGGACAGACCAATGGAAAGTAATATTTATATTTATTAGCTCAAAAAGCGAGAATCTGACAGATGTTAAAAGTAAAACTTTAAATTAAAATGCAACATTTATTTTATACACTACAAATACAATTTTCGTACACATAAAGTTACTATATTTATAAGCATACCCGGAACAGTAGTTATTGATACATTAATAAATAGTTACAAACATATCACTGCGAGTGCTACAACTATCAACTTATTTTCCTAAAGCGTTTTGATCCGAGTTATTAAACTCGAAAAATTGTTGAAATTTTAAAAATGCGCCTATTTCGTATTTAGTCTGCGGAGCTGGGTGAACCAACGAGGCCTTCCGGTATTCCGGAAGCTAACCGGACGGGCTTTTCATCCGGTCGCTATTATGTTTACAGGACATACACAAAACAACTCTTTCATAGTTTAAGTTACTTCACTGTTGGAAACAAAAAGAAGAAACAAATATTTTACTCAGCATAATATTTCAAACTTTTATATCGCTCTGCAGAGCCAGACGGTCGAGAAAATACTTGCATATTTTATTCTTGTAATTAGTTATTGTTTCATTTTACTCAAACAGTCTATTTAGCATGTGAGAGGTAAGAAAGATTAAAATAATTATGAACAGAAGTTTTCCCATGATTCTCACATCTCTAAAAAGTATCTTGCCTTTTCTGTCTTACATGCATTTTTATAAGGAAGTGGCTTCAAATAGGAATGCAACATTATTTAATATGATCAGCATAAGTCGACCACGCATAGTCAAAGTATTTTGGATGAGACTTTGGATCTCGCTCCACGGGCACGGTTCTTGGTATGGTTCTATTCTTCTCTGTTTCTAATTTGTGTAGCAGCAGTTGCACAATTTCTGGATGTTCTCTTGAAATGTCTTTCGTTTCGCAAGGATCTTCTACGATATTGTAGAGACAGAAGGTTCCTAGAAAAAATACAAGGAAAATTAAACCCTAGCATTATTTCGGTCAAAACTACAGTTTTTTTCGACACAACCTACCATTTTCTGGATAACATATTGTTGCATCACGTTCATCGCCTGTTTTAGCGCAATCAACTTTGTATCTTTTTCTCATTTCATCTCCATCAATATTCAATTCTAGAAACGAGTTTTGAAGCAGTGAATACACAGTGCTTTTTTCAACAGCATCGATGTAAGAGGGCGGATTTCCATTAATCCCTCTAAGGTCCTTGATAATTGCTGTACTGTTTTATCACACTCCCAGTTATTAATTTGTATTCTCCCGATATGATCATATAGAAGCCATGATAATCGTCAACTTCAACTATTTCATGTCGTTTCGACGGAGCATTTGTAATTATGCTGTCCCATTGATTAAACCCGTGTATACCTGGCGGAGGGTCGGCGCCGGCCGCGTGGAGCAAAGTCGGCAGCCAGTCCGAAATATGCATATACCCATTCCAAACTCGGCTCACAGGATTTAAGTTTGCCTTCCACAAAAGTCCCACTACCCTCACACCACCCTCGAATGGAGACATTTTAATCCCTCTCAGAGGCCAATTAGAACCATAGTTCAGGGAAGATCCCGATGTCATGCCGCCGTTGTCCGATGTGAACACTATGATGGTGTTGTTCAATATCCCTTTATCGGAAAGTGATTTTACTATGTCACCTACGCTGTCATCAAGTTTCTTTACCATTGCTGGAACAATACAACATAATATTATTATTTACTAGATAAATACGATATACCTAGTTTTAAATTCGTACTAATTTTACATGAATCTTTCAAGATAGAATTTTAAGTTGGTATGGTCATTTCTATTATTAAAATCAATATAATAATTGAATACGGGGTATTTAACCATGCATTTTTTTATTGATCATCCAATAATTATTTCGGTACTATTGCAAATACTATTTTCACGGGGTAACATCAAGAGCATCGACAGCATGTCGTGACTTCTCTAGTGTCCTCTCACCTGTATGCGCCGCTGCTGCGACTCAATATCTCGCATGCGGCGCACCTCATCGGGTGACGCCTGAAGTACGGAGCCTTCGCATGAGGTAATTGCATGTCAACATCAAGAGCATCGACACCATGTCGTGACTTCTCTAGTGTCCTCTCACCTGTATGCGCCGCTGCTGCGACTCAATATCTCGCATGCGGCGCACCTCATCGGGTGACGCCTGAAGTACGGAGCCTTCGCATGAGGTAATTGCATGTCAACATCAAGAGCATCGACACCATGTCGTGACTTCTCTAGTGTCCTCTCACCTGTATGCGCCGCTGCTGCGACTCGATATCTCGCATGCGGCGCACCTCATCGGGTGGCGCCTGAAGTACGGAGCCTTCGCATGAAGTAATTGCATGTCAACATCAAGAGCATCGACAGGACATTGTGACTTCTCTATTGTCCTCTCACCTGCTAGTATCCGCCGCTGCTGCGACTCGATGTGTCGCATGCGGCGCACCTCATCGGGTGGCGCCTGAAGTATGGCGCCGTCGTCGTTGCCGCCATGAGGTAATTGCATGTCAAAATCAAGAGCATCGACAGGACATTGTGACTTCTCTATTGTATTATCACCTGCAAGTATGCGCCGCTGCTGCGACTCGATAGCTCGCATGCGGCGCACCTCATCGGCTGGTGCCTGAAGTACGGAGCCATCGCAAGAGGTAATTGCATGTCAACATAAAGAGCGACAGGACATTGTGACTTCTCTATTGTATTCTCACCTGCTAGTATGCGCCGCTGCTGCGACTGTATATCTCGCATGCGGCGCACCTCATCGGATGGCGCCTGAAGTACGGAGCCATCGCATGAGGTAATTGCATGTCAATATCAAGAGCATCGACAGGACATTGTGACTTCTCTATTGTAATCTCACCTGCTAGTATGCGCCGCTGCTGTGACTCGATATGTCGCATGCGGCGCACCTCATCGGGTGGCGCCTGAAGTACGGAGCCTTCGCATGAGGTAATTGCATGTCAACATAAAGAGCGACAGGACATTGTGACTTCTCTATTGTATTCTCACCTGCTAGTATGCGCCGCTGCTACGACTCTATATCTCGCATGCGGCGCACCTCATCGGGTGGCGCCTGAAGTACGGAGCCTTCGCATGAGGTAATTGCATGTCAACATAAAGAGCGACAGGACATTGTGACTTCTCTATTGTATTCTCACCTGCTAGTATGCGCCGCTGCTGCGACTCGATGTGTCGCATCCGGCGCACCTCATCGGGCGGCGCCTGAAGTACGGAGCCTTCGCATGAGGTAATTGCATGTCAACATCAAGAGCATCGACAGGATATTGTGACTTCTCTATTGTCCTCTCACCTGATTGAGTCTGCCTGCGACCACGGGTGTAACGTCATGCCCGAAACGTCAGGATATAATTAAACGTAAATTTACGCGATTAAAACCCGTTTGTCTTTAAAATATTGTGACTTCTCTATTGTAATCTCACCTGCTAATATCCGCCGCTGCTGCGACTCGATGTGTCGCATGCGGCGCACCTCATCGGGTGGCGCCTGAAGTATGGCGCCGTCGTTACCGCCGTGAGGCGCATTGTGCGCTACCATCAGGAACAACGGCGACGATGGGTCGTGAGCTTTGATTACTGTACAACAACCATTAAAGTTTTATAAAATATACTTACTTAAGTCCCAGCAGGCCTAGCTACTATACGATAAGCGATAAGTAATAAATGTATGGAAATGACAGATTCGAATGAAAAGTCAAGTTACCATTTCCATACATTATTTTACGGTCACGTGAGTTATCGCGTAGCGTATACAATTGCAGAATGGCATGTTGGCTGCAAAAATGAGACTATCCGTCAAAATGAAACTAGGCTGTGCCTTTATGTTTATGCAACCTCATGTAGATATAAATTATGCGAAGAAAAGTATGCCAAAATAGAATAGCCTGAAAAAGATTATGCGACCGGAAGGTATACCGTAGATATATACCCAATAAATTACCTACCACTCCTAACGATTTATTTTACAGTGCATAACATAAGTTACTGTGTTTGGGTAGTAAAAATAACTAGTAGGAAGACTATACATTCTAATGCTATAAGATATATATATCCACTTACAAAATAGTGTCAACGTGTTGACAACACAGGCAGTTTAAACTATTGAAACCTATGAAAACATTGAAAATTATTAATAAATCTAATCATTTGATCCGACAATAATTGCTATTTATCGTAGGGAATGTAGGTTTTTATTTAGTCTGTTCTCTATTAGTCACTGCGTAGGTGTTACATAAAAACGAATTTATAAAGAAATCGAACGAATTCTCCAGAACATTTTCGAAGAAAATATCTATAGATAGAATACGAATGATTAAAAATACGGATTCTAATTCTAATGATTACAAATTAGAGTCCGTATTTTCGTATTTATTAAGAAAAAATAGATAATTTTGGATAGACATTGGACAAATGGCAAAAATCATAAATATTTTTCATCTACCATTTGTAAACTTTAGGTTAAATAGGTAAAGAGAACAGTTTATCACAGAACTAGTATTTCACTAATTCTATGAGACAAACCTAAGGTTAATTAACACGTGTCATACATATAGGTACTTAGGTGATTAATGCAACTGGTTTCACGCATTACATAGATGCATATGTTTGTAGCAAAATTAACACTTTCTAACTAAAGACGAGCCTGTAACAAAAATACAAAAATCGTTGTATGCACATTGCACAATAACAATATTGAAGAAGATTTGTGTTCTCTCGATTCTTTGTGTCATGAACATGTCAACGGAAACAGGTTTTGATAAAATCGGGACCAATTTGCGAATGTGTAGATAGGTGCTTTCAACAGCAAAGAAAATTACTGTTCAATATAACGAACAAACATTAAAAAAATAACCATACAAATAAATAACGAAATTGAGATAATGAAGTCGCTTTTTAAAAAATCAATTTCCGCGCGAGTTGTTGGCCCCCTACACACTTGCTTTTTTTATTCGAAATGGGCATACTCATGGCCACAGACTAGCCAGCGTTGCTCAGCTTACTTGACACAGCCTCCTGACTGTAGAGATCGGTGATGTAGCCTGTGGAGTCCCAAGCGGGAGTCGTGTTCCTGTACAGGTCGTAGCCGGACACGGTCCCCGTGCTCCACTGAAACATCAATCAAAGCGACATTTGACGATCCTTCTTCATTATATTTGGAATCCTGGGTTGAGAATTTTATTAGGTTAAGTCGAATTCATTTTTAGGAATAACATAACAGAAACTTTTTCAACTTATAACTACCTTGGTGTTTAGACAAGTTGCCAATCGCTAACGCTTAATCGTCAATCGTAAGCGAAAGGCAGCTAACTGTCTTTTTCGCACTAATACGAAAGAGTGACAGAGAGGGAAAACTACTACGCTACTAAGCGCTAGCGATTGGCAACTTGGCTAAGCATCCTTATCTTGAGACATCTCATCTCACACAAATCGACCTAGTCCCACGGTAAGCTCAATTAAGGCTTGTGATGTGGGTACCGGGCGACAATATATTTAATAAACGGATACATTATAGATACTTAAATACATAGACAGCCATGATCCAGGAACAATAGACAAAGTTCACTACTAACTAGGCTACGGCGGCTGACAATTGAAGCGGAATGAAGCCAATTGCATTTTCTATCGAGTGAGTTAACTTTTTTATGTAAAATGCATTAAGTAGTTCTGTTCAGACCTTAAGCTAGCTGGTAGCTCGTTAAAAAATTGGGAAAATAACATTAATAACAAGGTATGATATCCGAAATAAAGTAAGGAAATTTATGCAAAACCTTAACTGTGAAGGAACGATCAAAATTAAAATTCATCTAAAGTAAAACACGGTAATGTTATTAACTTATTAAATACGAGAGGTATACTTCCAGGAAAGACAGTTTAATTTATTTCTGTTCTAAATTGTAAAATTTGTTTCGTTTATTGCCAGGAGAATTTTTCGTGTTTATTATTTCATTTTAATATTCCTGCGTTCACATCTATTTCCGGTCCGTACAAAACCTCCCATCCAAGTTGTCGTTGTGCATGAAAAAACTGACTAAAACCATTCACATACGAGTATTAACATTTTAAGCTGAATCCATAAAGTAAATATTTAGTTACCGATTCCTCTATCGTGTACTCATAGTAATCAATATACCCTCCCCTGTGCCCGAAGTGTGTGTCGAAGCCACGCTCAGTGGGCAGTGCCTCCTTCCGAGACAAACCCACATGCCACTTTCCCACCAAATGCGTAGAATAACCCAACTCCTTCAGATACTGCGGTAAAATCTTCTCATTTAGCGGTAAATACCTGTCCTCACTCTGCACAAGAGGATAACCTTGCATGCCTGTAACAAACGGCAGAATAAGGAAAATTTTAATTTGGAACACTGTTTAAGGTAAACGCAATAACGCTGTTTCGTAATATTTAATTCCGAGATAATTGACATTGAAGTGGAGGGAAATATTTCGCCGTAAATTCTGAGTAATGAATTTCATATTTTAATTAAAAGGCTGTGTCTTTCACAAATGGACCAGGTTGAGTGAGTTATTTATAGAAGACAATTATTAATGTAGAAATAGTGTGGTAGGTACAGGTACCCACACTTACTTTTCAAATTGAACACCAGATAAAATGTAATCTAATGTTCTATCATTGCATATTGTACTGCAGATTTTATTCTCCGAATAAATATAACATAGAGTAAAAATAGTTAATTACCTACATTACTTAAGGTACCATATAAGTCTGTTTGCCTGTAAGCAACACGAAGTAGAATCGCTCGAGAGCCACGCCTGTGCGCGTGCTAGTATCGCCTAGCACGCAAGAACATCGGTTCGGCGTTGTCACTTGCTACCCATGGTACTAGCAACCCACATTGGTAACATCATTGGTATAGCATTTTTCTGCCCTCCGGCCGGCAAACAGCACTTTGCCGGCCGCTGCGCTAAACTAAGTTGCCGCCTGCCGGCTCCGTTGAGCAGAAAAATAATATACACACCTCGGCCGTTAAATGGGAAAGCCTCGGATCACACGTCTTCCGAGGCATTTCCCACTTAAACGATCTTAGCATGTAATCTACTATAAGTTCATTACCTAAGGTATAAACGTGTTTCCCAGTAAGCAGCGCCGAGCGGGAAGGCGTGCACACGCAGTGCGTGTAGAACCGCTCGAGAGCCACGCCCGTGCGCGCGAGCATGTCGATGTTCGGCGTTCGCACTTGCTACCCATGGTACTAGCAACTCACTTTGGTAACACAATTAGTATACTACAGTGTGTTACCATGACCCAGGCTTTTACGAAAATGGGTAATAATACTCATTACTGGCAATCGTTTTCAAGTATTAAGAGTTGACAAATATTTAAATTAACTGTACAATTATTTTTATTTCGTTCGAACGATCAATGCAACGCGTGTACTGCTTAGTTGTCAAACTTTGCTAGTGGCTGCGATCTGTCATTGTCAAGTGCCAATTAACGATTTATTTTGAAGTACATTGCTTCTCAATTAACTTTTCTTAGAAAGTTAATTACTTTTAAAATTTGGATTTTTAAACAAATAATGCACATGGTTTGGCTAAGAATCTGCATCTCAATCCTCGGTTCAAATAAAAGCCTGCATCATGTTAACACAGTGTATATTGGTATTGGTATAATCGGTGGATTTAAATTCATTACCTAAGGTATAAGCGTGTTTCCCAGTAAGCAGCGCCGAGCGGGAAGGCGTGCAGACGCAGTGCGTGTAGAACCGCTCCAGAGCCACGCCCGTGCGCGCGAGCATGTCGATGTTCGGCGTTCGCACTTGCTGCCCATAGTACTAGCAACCCACATTGGTATCATCATTGGTATAGCATTTAAGTTCATTACCTAAGGTATAAGCGTGTTTCCCAGTAAGCAGCGCCGAGCGGCAAGGCGTGCAGACGCAGTTGGGTGCGCGCGAGCAAGTCGATGTTCGGCGTTCGCACTTGCTACCCATAGTACTAGCAACCCACATTGGTAACATCATTGGTATAGCATTTTAAGTTCATTACCTAATATTTTCTTCGGTTACCGCGAGGATTACTCATGAAATAAAACTATGAAAACGGATAAACTCGCGTATATTAACTAATTTTAACTTCATTCCGACGTTTCGAACACTTTACAGGGTTCGTGGTCTGCGGATGTCATCCACGAATTAGTTAATATACGCGAGTTTATCCGTTTTCATAGTTTTATTTCATTCATTACCTAAGTTATAAGCGTGTTTCCCAGTAAGCAGCGCCGAGCGGAAAGGCGTGCAGATGCAGTCCGGTTCGCGCGAGCAAGTCGATATTCGGCGGTCGCACTTGCTACCCTTGGTACTAGCAACCCACATTGGTAACATCATTGGTATAGCATTTAAGTTCATTACCTAAGGTATAAGCGTGTTTCCCAATAAGCAGCGCCGAGCGGGAAGGCGTGCAGACGCAGTTCGGTGCGCGCGAGCATGTCGATGTTCGGCGTTCGCACTTGCTACCCATAGTACTAGCAACCCACATTGGTAACATCATTGGTATTTAAGTTCATTACCTAAGGTATAAGCGTGTTTCCCAGTAAGCAGCGCCGAGCGGGAAGGCGTGCAGACGCAGTGCGTGTAGAACCGCTCCAGAGCCACGCCCGTGCGCGCGAGCATGTCGATGTTCGGCGTTCGCACTAGCTACCCACTTTGGTAACACCTGCGCCCATAATATAACATGGACGTCTAACGCCAACTCAATGCCCCCAAACACAATTGTTCAATTGTGCCAAGATGGAAAGACGTTGCGCTTTTCTTAACACCGCGCATATTTCGGCGCAACATTTTTGACAAATGTTTATAGAATATAGCCAATCAAAACTTTGACGGACCAATCACAACTATTTTTAATGGTAGTTTAAATTTTTATAGGTTGATATTTAAATTCATTATTGTGATGCATTTAAGAGGGGAAGATATTTGTCAACTAAAATTCAGGACCGTTTTTGAAAGGCAATTTAGTATGGCGTGCAGCTTCCATGTTTTATTTGTTCGTAGGGTAGCCACAATTGGTATACTATATTGGTATTGGTATAATCGGTGGATTTAAATTCATTACCACGCCCGTGCGCGCGAGCATGTCGATGTTCGGCGTTCGCACTTGCTACCCATAGTACTAGCAACCCACATTGGTAACATCATTGGTATAGCATTAAAGTTCATTACCTAAGGTATAAGCGTGTTTCCCAGTAAGCAGCGCAGCGCCGAGCGGCAAGGCGTGCAGACGCAGTTCGGTGCGCGCGAGCAAGTCGATGTTCGGCGTTAGCACTTGCTACCCATGGTACTAGCAACCGACATTGGTAACATCATTGGTATAGCATTTAAGTTAATTACCTAAGGTATAAGCGTGTTTCCCAGTAAGCAGCGCCGAGCGGGAAGGCGTGCATACGCAGTGCGTGTAGAACCGCTCAAGAGCCACGCCCGTGCGCGCGAGCATGTCGATGTTCGGCGTTCGCACTTGCTCCGACCCGTGGTAACTCACGTCGTCCCAGCCCTATGTAATCACTCTGTATGATTAATGCAGCATGTACTTTACCATTGCAAATTCGAAGTATACATATCCGTTAAGGAATTTAAAACCAGTATGCGCAGTATCATAACAATTGATGGACCCGTTAGTGGGTCCTAGGTTAGGCAAATGACAACTGGGTGCAAGTAATACAAATCGGCCCTTTAACCTCCCTAACCGATTTTTGTTACGCCAATTTTTTTTTTTCTCCTAAAGGTCTGAATTATAGGAGTGTATAATAAATAATGTCATACCTAAGAGCGCTGTACAATGGTCAGCTGATAACTTGAAATTGGACCAAATATGGATAGGTATAGTCGCTTTATGTATATTATTATGACAAAGCTATCACTTTGCCAATGGTATGAATAATTATTACAGTGGAACCTGGATAATTGAAACCTCGATAATTGAAATACCTGGTTAATTCGAACGAAATGCCCGGTCCCGGTCCCTTGACGACGAAAGACCTCTATAATTGGAATATTAGAACCTGGTTAATTGAAATTCAAATTTTAGGTTTTTGACCTCTGTAATTGGAATGTCGCCATACCGAACCTCTATAATTGACACAGTTATTATTAATATTTTTCTTCTTAAACACTTTTAAATTTTTGACCTCTGTAATTGGAATGTCGGCAGCCCGAGCCTCTATGATTGAAATAGTGTTGTTAATATTTTTCTGATTGAGGTAGGTTCGCATTATTTACGAGTAAAATAATGTAGGGTAATTTAATGTTGACAACATTCTGTTAGAAAACATTGTGCGTAAACGTTTAATTGGTTTTGTTGTGTGTTTGATTAACTTTTACGTAAGAAATGCCGAGACATAAATACATTTCATTATCTGTACGTGATAAACTGAACATTTTAACCCAATACGAACGGGGAAAATCTCATTTGAAAATTAATCCTCATGGCATTAGCGCCTGACCAATGACCGACAAAGTGGTAATTTTAACTAAAAACATAGATCTAAGAAACACATTCCTTTTTTGTAATGCGAACTTTCATGATTATTGAACTTTCATGTCAAATAAATAAAACGATAATATTAAAAAAAAACTTCTTTTTTTGTCTTTTTACGATTTTGATGACCTCCATAAAAGAAATTATATAGATCGGAACCTCTATTATTGAGAGCCTCTATAATTGACACGAACTCATTTTGAACCTGGATAATTGATCAGACCTGCTTAAGAGGAAAACCTGGTTAATTGACACCAAAATGCCGGTCCCTTGAGGTTTCAATTATCCAGGTTCCACTGTATTTATTTATTTACAAACTAACTGTAAACCTATTTTAAATACCTATTGTTTTGTTAGGTGCTATTAATATTGCTATTAATAGGTCAAATTCGCTTAATATTCGTATTCTCATGACAATAAAATAGCAAAATATACAGAGTTGACCTATTTTGACCACCGGAACCGTATATTTCTCTTCTGAAAACACTTTTACTCCTCGTATTCTTTTACCAGAATATAATAACGAATATGCTCGTTAGCGGATAATCACAATTTTTGTTACACTTTGTATAACCCACATGCTTATATTAAAACAGATATTTAACCAAAGATATTTTCTACCAATTTAAAAATACCTACTTTTATATTTGTACGCTGTGGGTTCCATCAAGATGCTAAACTGCTTCTAAATAACATACAAAATTCAAGCAATATCTTTAAGGAAAATGTGAACCCTAAAGGTAATTTTGTTATTTTAAACCCAACATTCTTCTTTAAATACATGTCTACGTAAGTATATTTTAATTAATAAAAAAACACGTACTTATTAATTATTTACTTACCAAGTCATCTGCAAGTATGTACACTATATTCGGCTTCACATCTTTACTTTGACTCGTAAGCCCCAAAGTCACTACCAGCATCAAGATGCATTTCCATTGAACACATGGCATGGTAAGTAATAAATAATTTGTTCAAGAAATAAACCTAGTTACGAGTACATTATCTCAGAGCACTCCGAGTAGACTGACATAAGCCGACCGATATATGTGTCAAATGTGGAGATAAAGACGGGTCGGGGTATCTATTCTAGAGGTAATTTAAACGTAATGTTATTGACCTTATAATTTGATTTCGAGATTCCATATTGATTTCTTGTAAGGATTTGGTATCAAGATTCAGTAGACTTTTTTTCTTAAGTGACTTGAGTTTTTAGCTTGTTTTATTAGCGATGGAAGCGATTACTACATTAGTACAATTTATTTGGATACTAAACAGGTATTTAATATTTTTTTATGTCTCTTTTCCATAGTAAGTGAGTTATTAATGATTTTAAAATATTTGCTTGTGTGTGTCATTGATGACATACTTATCTATAGACGGCAAAATTTGGAGTGCCTTAATCTCATGATTGGCACACTATCTAGAGATTGTCTAGAGGTTACATAAGTATCTACATTAAGGATGCAGAATTGCACTCACAGATGCATCCCTATTAGTACAATAAATAAATAATAAATAAAAAACCTAGTCCCACGGTAAGCTCAATTAAGGCTTGTGATGTGGGTACCAGGCGACGATATATACAGATACATATAAATACTTAAATACATAGACAGCCACGACCAAGGAACAAACATTTGTGATAAATAAATACACAAAGAATGCCCTCGCCGGGATTCGAACCCGGTACAGTCGAAGACAAAATAAGGGGTATACAAAAACGTTCAAAAATATGTCCCAGTGCACTCTAATTCTGTGTAATAAGAACGTCGTAACATATTTATGAACGGATTCTTTCGATACTTATTTTTGCACTTGACTGTACCTCCAGCTTCGTAGGCAGGGTCACTACCAACTAGACTACAGAGGCTGACAATACCTACTAATAGTAGGTAGTACAATACCTACTATTAGTATAGTTACCGCCTCAAATACTGAATTTTGTTTGATTTTCTTAGGGTTTGTTCATTAATCACGTCATACTGTATAGGGGAAGGGAGGGGGCCAAGAAAAAAGCGGTTAGAAAAAAAAAGAATAATCTGTACTTTTTTTAAGGCACTTTTTAAATATAATCAGATGTCAAACCTGAACTGAGTTTGAAAACTTCACCGACATTTACCTCGTAGTTGGCAAAAAGTTTTTTTCCATCAAGTGTGCTTAGTAAAGTACCTACGTAAATTCAAGTGGTATTAAATGATGCCACCAAACATCACCATAGGGGATGGGGGGATCTAAAATAGGCCTAAATCGTATGACGTGATTAATGGACAAGCCCTTAGATGCAATACTTTGCATGAATCCATTGAGTAGATATTGCTGGTATCCCAGTAATACTTTACAAAATTCTATGAAAATAAGTAAGACAACGTTCACACAATACATTTTAATACTATATCACATATGAATTACATTTCATAAATAAAACAAGTCTCGGTCGAATTATCTATTTGCAAAGTGAATGCGTGTGGTATAACTGCCTTATTTACAAATAAGTTAACAATTCTAAATAATACAAAACACTCAGTTACCTATTAACATCTCGGTTTATTTCATAGTAAACCAATTTCGAAATGCGTGCCCCTTCATGGGTTCTGTACAGCCCTACTCAGATACATTGTTAATCAGATTTGCAGTAGACAGGGTAAGGTACTAACTGCGACCATAATATAACATGGACGTCTAACGCCAACTCAAAAATGCCCCCAAACACAATTGTTCAATTGTGCCAAGATGGGAAGGTCGTAGCGCTTTTCTTAACACCGCGCATATTTCGGCGCAACATTTTTGACAAATGTTTATAGAATATAGCCAATCAAAACTTTGACGGACCAATCACAACTATTTTTTAATGGTGGTTTAAATTTTTATAGGTTGACATTTAAATTCATTACTGTGACGCCTTGAAGAGGGGGTGACATTTGTCAACTAAAATTCAGGACCGTTTTTGAAAGGCAATTTAATATGGCGTGCGGCTTCCATGTTTTATTTGTTCGTAGGGTACTTATCCGTAGGGGCGTCCATGTATTTTAAGATTAAATTTAACCTAAGCTTACAATGTATGAAATTATTACAGAACGCTTCTTAAAATGCACAAAAAGTTTCTAATGCCCACTTTTCCATTGCAGTTAACTACGACGGCCAGAGTAGTATTCGAACTGGTGATATTACTGTTAGGGTCTGAGTCAGTCTTTGTTAAATTTAATTCTCCTCTAAAGCTAGCAGTGACATTCGTAGCCTGGCTGACCCAAGGCATCCAAATGTAGTTGAAATTCGCAGGATCGGCTTCTGATTGGAGAACTGTAGGACCTCTTCGTAACTGCGTGGCCCATATTGCTCGAAGCCGGCTGGTCAATAATGCCGCTATATTATTAGCTCTTGTCCAAAGATTGTGACTTTCCGTTGGATCTCGTGCGATATTGAACAGGCAACCACGTGCTGAAAAACAAAAACAGGTCTTTAAGGAAACTTTCCAATAGTAGCAATCTATATAATTTAAGTCCAGCTCTTTCGGCTATAACTATGGTATACCTAGGCATTTATAATTACAAAGGTCGTTTGACATTTTGACAACACTATGTAGGCCTTAGTGCGGGTTGTTCACTGTAATCTCATCGGTACACAAATGGGAAATATCAAATGACGTCTATGGCATTGCTGCAGGGACAGATTCTTAGGAACGTATTGTAGTATTACATCCAACATCTGTTCAAAGACGAACGCCTGAAACCATTCGCCGTGTCTAAAACTACGACACAAAGCCGACTGCACAATAGTTGGATTGCGACCCGATACGACTACAGCAGCGGAGACAAAGGAGTAATTCTTACTTCAAAATTGTAAGTTCACGCCTGAATCTCTCGTTTACTACAGTTTGCCTATTTTGTGACGTAGTCATGTGACTCGCGTGAAAGTGACTGTTGTGACACGCAGTTGCAACAGTTTGCCGAACAGATTTCGGAACATAATATAGACGAAAATCGCAACCGCTCTCGCTAAGTGATCTTTTGTCATTGTTAAGTCACGAGAGATGTTTAGACATGATTACTTGGTGACGATTGTGATGACAGCTATTGAATAGGTACTTATTCAATTACTGTAAATATTGCTGCATTCAAGATGTCTTAATAAGTAATGATGGTATTATTCTTTAACGTCATTCAGGTGAGATGTAGTTTGTCCTCAACTAGTACTTTCATATGGTCATTTATTACAGTATTTAGAAGCATATAAACATATAAAGTTTTTAAAAATAATTAGTTTTTTTTATAAGTAGTATTTTTATATAAATCACACATTTGTAATATTTACTGAACCTTTTTCTAAACAAAAAAAATGGGTGTCTTGTCGAAATAGAAAAAAAAATCTGTATAATACACCGTGTTTTTTTTTAATTCCGTTAAATTTAACAGGCTGCTTGGTACGTTAATTGGAGCTACCTGGTATATGCTTTTGCTAAAATTATTTTTTTCGTTTTCATACATAGTAAATGAAATGGTAAGTGTGAGAGAACCTTAGAATAAGATCTCAAGTGACTGACGTCACATATCAAAATAAGTTTCATTAGGATGTAATAATGGTTGCAATACACTTGTTCAGTAATTTAACTTATTTTTTTAATAACTCAATAACAGTAAGAGTTAAAATACTAGTTTCTTAGACTAATTGATTATTTTTGACCTAAATAAGCTTCCTTTTAATTTAACGGAAATCAATAAAAACACGGTGTACATTGAAATCTTATGAAACGGGGCCCAAACCTACTTCAATCTCATTTCTTTGTGCAACATTTTCACAATATGTTTACAAAAATGCTTCAAGCACAATAGAACTTACTTGGTGTAGGCTCACAAGGTTGTGGATCCCTGTCTCTGTCCAACTGCACAATGGCCGTAGCTCTCCTCATTGCTTGCACTTCATCTGAATCCAAATACATGCCCAAAGTCTCGAGGGCCCTCGCCGCATCGCAAGTTCTCAACGTAGGGAAGTATTCCGGCGGTTGTCGTTTGTTCACCATAAACTCCGCCCCGTAATAACCATTGCTTACACCTGTGACGTTTCCGACTACTATTTTATAGTCACCAGCTCTGTACGCTGCATAAACATTATTTGCACTATCTTCAACTGTTATTAGCAGCTCTCTGCGATTTGACTCGCCGTCCTGTATTATAGAGTCCCATTGGTTTACGCCGTCGATGTCATTAGCAACGGCTCCACCTGCTGCAGCTATCAGAGTTGGCATCCAATCCGTAATGTGCATCAACCCACTCCATACTCTTGGCCTGAAAGATGAGTGCCATATGAAGGCTGGGACTCTGACGCCTCCTTCCCAAGGCGTATACTTCTTCCCTCTAAATGGCAAATTGATGCCCCAGTTGTTGTACATCCCATTTGTAGGCGCGCCGTTATCTGACGCGAAAACTATTATAGTGTCGTCCAGAATTTTCCTGTCAGCTAAAGCCTTAACCACTAGCCCAATACAGCGATCCAGATGTGTTACTACCTCTGAAAAGAGAAGATTCATTTATTATTGCTTAGTACATTTAAGGACACGTCTATTAAAATATTCATCATCATCATCATCATCAGCCAATTGACGTCCACTGCTGGACATAGGCCTCCCCCAGAGAGTTCCACAAAGATCGGTCGTGAGCAGTCCGCATCCATTGGACACCCGCTATTAAAATATTGATTCTCAAAAATTAATACTTATTTCAAAAGATAAGATATAAAAAGTTAAATACTCGTAAATCTTAATAACATAGGAACCTATGCCCATTAAAATATCGGCCAAATCAAATGGGAAGAAAAGACCCTGCTAGTATGACAAGATGGTAGGTATCTAATTCATAACGCGACTGTTTGACTGATGTCACTACATGCTCGTGAAGTTTATTGTACGCAGAACTAATAGTTATGTGCATACAACCGTCGATCTGGGTTCGCGATGTACGCGTTCTTCACAGATAAGACTGTCATCCGTCTGGGTTTCCCCGGATTAGTCCTAGTAGTGAATTAGTGTCCAAAGTGAAGTCCGGGGAAAAAGGGATATACGCCAACGGGTTGCCAACAGCAGCTGGCGGCTAAGACGTGTTGTGGCTGTTGACCACTGCATTTATTCACCACGTGTACGAAACAACTAACCTGCATACAACCGTCGATCTGGGTTCGCGATGTGTGCATTCTTCACGGAAGAATACAGGGGCGGTTGCAGCGACGCGCCGGGGTTGCCCGCGTGCGGCGCATTGTGCGCGATGTGCAGGAACAGCGGCTGAGACGTGTTGTGGCTGTTTATCACTGGAACATGCAAACATTTCATATCTCACATCATCAGCCTATCTCAGTTTTCTTGGACATAAAAGCCTCACCTGGCATGGACATATTAAGAGGTAAAATACCCATAATCGCTTGGCACGCAGATTGGCAACCGCATTACTGTGACCACTATGATGCTGCTTCCCATCATCAATCTTCATTAACTAAATGGATGGTTACTTGGTCAGCGACACTTCAATCCTTTAGTCGAATCTTACGACACCCACGGGAAAAGTTGGGCTGGTGACAAAATGTATTTTTCATCACACTTGCTGTCTAAGCGCGCCATTGCTTGCGCGCGTAGCGGGAGTAATAGAAAAGTGAATTTCCCTGGGGAGTAATAGAAATGTCAGTACATCATTTAATAATATTATGTCTTAAAACTTATTTTTTGGTTGGCAAGTGTGATGAAAAACATTGTATGCATCACGGTCGGTAAGCGGAATATTAACTCGAGTCATAAAAGCCCTCCGCCGAACGGCGTCGGACTTCTAACACTCTCGTTAGTAATTCCGTGCTTACCTCCCTTGATGCACAATGTACTATTAACTGCCGTCGCGACGCGGCATTTCTTATCTATACCATTGAATAAAAAACATTTAATAGTATAGGTAGTTTAGGCGGTTATCGGTCACATACATTTTATTATTCGGCCTACCAATGTTCCATGCCTTTACCATCAATAGACCAAAATCCAAGTTAACCGGTGGTCCGATTAAACTACATAAACATTATTTGAACCATTTGGTATCTTTGGATTTCATTGCATGAATATTATTAAGCTACGGCAAAATAATTTTTCCCCTCACTAGCTCGTAAAGTGCTCGTTTATCCTTTAATACGAACGTGTAAAAACGCATATTATTCACTTGTGTGGCAAAGTAATGACCTTGGTTTTGGAATAACAAAACGTAAAATGCTCATGGAAATTGTTCCATATTAATAATAATTAAGTAACTTGTTTGAGAATTTAGTGTAAAATACAAACCTTTATATAATATGATGATTTTAACATATAAATCCTAAAATTCCATAAGTAACAATTGTTTTAGAGAATGATGATAAGATGACTAGATGCAATCACAAAACGCAGAAAATGTCAACGTCAACATTGTCAAAGAATATTATAGGTTATAATCTTTATTTACCGACTCGAACACGCATAAAAATAGTAAACTAAACAACTTTCAGGGTGTTCTGTTATAATTTTGGAAAAATAATGAATGAGAATGATTTAATAATGCATTGGCGTTGGTGTACAACTACAGGAATGTGTTAAAATCGTGCTGCGTTTACTTTTTCTTGCATTAAATACATGATGCATTTGGAAAATTATTATCACTAACCCGATGATGATTGTAATGTGAACAAATAATTACCTTTTTTGAGTTTCCTCGCTATAGTGAGGGGAAAAGTTTTGTGTTACGCACGGGTGCAAATGTATTTTACTTCTCGTATGTTAAAACACTCGCTGCGCTCAGGATTATATTTTCAAACTATAGAACTATAGAATCCTTTCGCTTGCTGGTGTTTCAATTTCATACTCGCGGGTAAAATACAACTTTGCACCCTTGTATAACAAATAACTATTAAAGGAGCTGCTTTGGTGTTTTTACTACTTAATTGTAGAAAATAACCACTTATCTTTATACGTAAAAGAAAATGAAAAGTATTTTATTACATTTATCCCAAACTAGTTAAGCCTGTCATGGATATTGGACGTACCTCGTAAAGCTCGGTCGGTAAGTGCATCGACGATATATCTTGTTTCGGAATCCTGCGGTATATCGTTGTCAAATAAATCCATGCCAAACATCATTCTTCCATTTGGCCACTGAAATACATGTAAAAGTTGGATTTAACTTTCGTGAGACATATTTAATAACTATATAAACATCATTGTACTATCATCATTATACTGAACTATCATTGTATTTTAAAAAAATCATATCACATGGGCACATGTGTGATATTGGGAACATATTTGTTAGTAATACTCGTATGCATAGATTTATTATACTGTTTCATATTTGTGAGTTCCTATAATTGGCTCTGTATTTCTATTTAAGACGCATTCAGTGTTATTGCATAGCTGTTGGAATTCCTTCATAAATAAAATAAAATAAAATAAAAAATAAAATAATATACATATATTTCGGAGATCTAGGCTCTCCGAAATATGTCGCGCATAGTGACTAAATATACGTGAGTATAACCGTGTAATTATATTTATACGTACATAAAAAAGTGTTATAAATACGGAATACCTACCTATCGAGCATTTTCCAAAAATGTTGTTATAAGAGAAAACATACGAGTGCTTGTAGCTGACCTAATAATACATTGCATCTCAACATTATCTTGTTATAAAAAAGTATTAAAACTTTTCCCCATGGGTGTTTTAAACAAATTCGGCACAAAATTGCAGTCGTTTGTGCTGCCGACATGCATGAGAGTGGTGCGCTAACAAAGTTTAGTCTTAGCTGGCACGGAAATATGAAGTTGTATAGATAGATAAAATGTAAAATAGTATATAATAAGTAGTTAACAATTACAATGTTATCTAACTATTATTCATTTTATATTACTTCTTCATTTAATATACACAAATATCTATTGAGCACCTATATGAAGAAACCGTTTTCAATTTAAATTTAATTTAATTGTCAGCCTCCGTAGCCTAGTTGGTAGTGACGCAGCCTACGAAGCTGGAGGTTCCGGGTTCGAATCCCGGCGAGGGCATTATTTGTGTATTTATTTATTACAAATATTTGTTCCTTGGTCATGGCTGTCTAAGTATTTAAGTATCTATTATATATCCTCGCTTGGTACCCACATCACAAGCCTTAATTGAGCTTACCGTGGGACTAGGTCGATTTGTGTAAGATGTCTCAAGATATTTATTTATTTAATTCTCGAATCGTTAGTTGTTTCTGAAGCATGTGTTATTTGAATAATAACCTATTATTTTTGATCAATTTATCTCTAGGTAACTATCGAGTAGGTAAATCAAAAAGCAATGTCTACATCTCACCTCGTCAATTTTATTGTATGTGTAATAATCTATAGCACCGCCTCGCAACCCATAGTGCGAATCATAGCCCCTATTCGTCGGCAGGTATTCGTCTCTGGACATCCCAACGTGCCACTTCCCAACGAGATGAGTGTTGTACCCTAGCTCCTTCATGTAGGACGGCAACAGACGTTCCGTGAGGGGTATGCCGCGGTCTTCAGAGTTGAATAACGGAGCTCCGTGCATGCCTGAAACACAGAAACAGATTATGTTCACTTCACAATGTTATTTTATTACGTATACGGGTGTCGGAGAGATACATAAAAAACGCGGTCAAGGGGATGTCAGAATGATGCTGGTAATACAATAAAATATGTAACATGACGATAAATAGTCACGAAATCGTTTGAAAAATATGTACTTTATTTAAATAGGTGCACATTTAAGAGAGGCTAAGTTACACATTGATTTAACTTCTTACGTTTTTCGTATCGCAACTCGCTTCTACTACATGCCATCGAAAATTATTAGAATTTAAAATAAGATAAATTTGTTACATACAAATGCAGCTCTCATTTATAAATGAAGTAACCCGTAGCTTTTCCTGTTGAATACATACACTGGTGTAGCTACCTACGCTATTTCAGGATTAAATTCGTTTCACCTAATGTTATTCAACCCATAGAAACTTAAAGATCTAACTTCCTTCTGGCTTCGTACTAACTTCGTTCCCTTGCAGAATCCAGGATTACGCACTAACTCATGGTTAAACGGTTAGAAGTTCCAAAAATGTAAGGACTTGGCCAGTTATCCCTATACCCCGCTTTAGTTGGTCCACTCTAGATTATACAAGAAGTGATTATGGCGCTATTATTATTAGGTATGTATTATGACATTTACAAAGGAGTCGCGCGTGTCAGAAATATCAGAATCTCAGTAATTAAAATGAATCTACCAAAATTTCCGTGCATCGGTAATATTCAGTACCTACATGCCTGCGGTAATTAAATCTCAACTTACCTAATTACCGCCACTCATAAAATAAAACAGTATATTTTTGTAGCTGTTAATTAGACAGCCGACACTTTTTTCTAACAATGACTTGAACAATATGGTTTTTATTACTAATTACTATCTAGATTAGTAACCTTCTCAAGATTGTCAAGATACAAAAAGATATATAAAAAAGAGAACAAGAACACCTAGCAAAGCAAGTTTTTGCATTAGAAGGGGTACCTATAACTACCGATAGGACCAACAGTAAACACATATATATATTTAAAAATATTATTTTTTTACCAGAGAGGCGATAATGAAGCAGGTGGGTTACCATGACTTAGAAATGCGATTCAGTTTAGGTAGAGAGAAAGGAACAAGGCTATACGAGTCGTATATCTCTGTCCCTTTCCCTGAATCTAAACTGAATCGCTTTAGTACGTCATGGTAACCCCCCTGAAGGCTTAGCAAAGTTCATAAACAAAGGTCGCAACGGCGGCGAAAAAGTAAAAAAAATGTAGGTCACTTGATCATTCCCATATTTTTTCCCGATTAAGTGTACAATTGTCATCTTGTCTAATTAACGAAGCTGTGATACGTACATGTACAAGGTCAATCAAGACTAAAGCATATTCAGTGACTAATGCTCTTATTTTAGTATTATGTCAATGCTAGAAATCACACCCGAATGATCAAATTTGCTATACTCACATATTTTTATACTCATTCAACAATAGATTCGTTGTCCATATTGACGCCCGGGTTTAAGTATCTAATAAATATTTCGCACCAAGAAAAAAATTAAGCTGTTGAATAGTCGAGTCCTCCCCAAATGTTATACCTATGTATAAAGTTCGGCGTCAGGCTCTGATTCAACTTGTAGAACCCTACGAAGTTTCTACAAGATTTCTTGTTAGAAAAGAATACTTACCAAGCCTCATGGGATATTTCCCTGTGAGAAGAGCAGTGCGAGCCGGAGTGCACATAGGCTTACTGTAATGTTGTACTGCTGCAGTATGACGCCCTGGTACGCCAAGTTGTCTATATTCGGCGTCACGCTCTGATTCAAACTGAAGAATCCTACGATGTTTCTACAAGATTCTTATTAGAAACGAATACTTACTAAGCCTCACGGGCTTCTCACGGGATATTTGCCGGTGAGCAGTGCAAATAGGCTCACTGGAGTACTGCTGCAGGATGACACCCTGGTACTCCAAGTAGCCTATACTCGGCTTCAGGCCCTGATTCCAATTGAAGAGTCTTACGAAGTTTCTACAAGATTTCTAATTCGAAACGAAAACTTACCAAGCCTCATAGGATATTTGCCCGTGAGCAGTGCAGTACGGGCCGGAGTACAGATAGGTTCACTGTAGTATTGCTGCAGGATGACACCCTGGTACGCCAAGTTGTCTATATTCGGCGTCAGAATCTGATTCAAATCGAAGAACCCTACGAAGTTTCTACAAAATTTCTTATTAGAAACGAATACTTACCAAGCCTCATGGGATATTTGCCCGTGAGCAGTGCAGTGCGGACAGGTGTGCAGATAGGATCAATGTAGTACTGCTGCAGTATGACACCCTGGTACTCCAAGTGGTCTATATTCGGCGTCAGACCCTGATTCAAATTGAAGAATCCTACGAAGTTTCTACAAGATTTCTTATTAGAAACGACTATTTACCAAGCCTCATTGGATATTTGCCCGTGAGACTGCTCAGTACGGGCCAGAGTGCAGATAGGCTCACTGTAGTGTAGTACTGCTGCAGTATGAGGCCCTGGTACACCAATTTGTCTATACTCGGCGTCAGACCCTGATTCAAATTGAAGAACCCTACGAAGTTTCTACAAGATTTCTTATTAAGTGCAGATAGGCTCACTGTAATACTGCTGCAGGATGACACCCTGATACCTGATACTGTCACGTGATACATGTCATTTAGTATGAAAACAGCTCACCCCCGCCGAGCATCGGATATTTGCCCGTGAGCAGTGCAATGCGGCCCGGAGTGCAGATAGGCTCACTGTAGTATTGCTGCAGTATGACGCCCTGGTACTCTAAGTTGTCTATACTTGGCTTCAGGCCCGGATTCCAATTGAAGAATCTTACGAAGTTTCTACAAGATGTCTAATTCGAAACGAAAACTTACCAAGTCTCATGGGATATTTGCCCGTAAGCAGTGCAGTACGGGCCGGAGTTCAGATAGGGTCACTGTAGTGTAGTACTGCTGCAGTATGAGGTCCAGGTACGCCAAGTTGTCTATACTCGGCGTCAGACCCTAATTCAAATTGAAGAATCCTACGAAGTATCTACAAGATTTCTTATTAGAAATGAATACTTACTAAGCCTCATGGGATATTTGCCTGTAAGCAGTGCAGTGCGGACTGGTGTGCAGATAGGTTCACTGTAGTACTGCTGCAGTATGACACCCTGGTACGCCAAGTTGTCTACATTCGGCGTCAGACCCTGATTCAAATCGAAGAACCCTACGAAGTTTCTACAAGATTTCTTATTAGGAACGAATACTTACCAAGCCTCATAGGATATTTGCCCGTGAGCAGTGCAGTACGGGCCGGAGTGCAGATAGGCTCGCTGTAGTATTGCTGCAGTATGACGCCCTGGTACTCTTAAGTTGTCTATACTCGGCTTCAGGCCCTGATTTCAATTGAAGAGTCTTACGAAGTTTCTACAAGATTTCTAATTCGAAACGAAAACTTACCAAGCCTCATGGGATATTTTTCCGTGAGCAGTGCAGTGCGGACTGGAGTGCAGATAGGCTCAGTATAGTATTGCTACAGTATGACACCCTGGTACGCCAAGTTGTCTATATTCAGCGTCAGGCTCTGATTCAAATTGAAGAATCCTACGAAATTTCTACAAAATTTCTTATTAGAAACGATTACTTACCAAGCCTCATGGGATATTTTCCCGTGAGCAGTGCAGTACGGGCCGGAGTGCAGATAGGCTCACTATTGTACTGCTGCAGCATGAAGCCCTGGTACGCTAAGTTGTCTATATTCGGCGTCAGGCTCTGATTCAAACTGAAGAATCCTACGAAGTTTCTACAAAATTTCTTATTAGAAACGAATACTTACCAAGCCTCATCGGATATTTGCCCGTGAGCAGTGCAGTACGGACCGGAGTGTAGATAGGCTCACTGTAGTACTGCTGCAGGATGACACCCTGGTACGCCAAGTTGTCTATATTCGGCGTCAGGCTCTGATTCAAATCTAAGAATCCGAAGAAGTTTCTACAAGATTTCTTTTTAGAAACGACTACTTACTAAACCTCATGGGATACTTGCCCGCGAGCAGTGCAGTACGGACCGGAGTGTAGATAGGCTCACTGTAGTACTGCTGCAGGATGACGCCCTGGTACGCTAAGTTGTCTATATCCGGCGTCAGACCCTGATTCAAATTGAAGAATTCTACGAATTTTCTACGAGATTTCTTATTACGAACCAATACTTACCAAGCCTCATGTGATATTTCCCCGTGAGCAGTGCAGTGCGGGCCGGAGTGCAGATAGGCTGACTGTAGTACTGTTGCAGGATGACACCCTGGTACGCCAAGTTGTCTATGCTCGGCTTCAGACCCTGATTCCAATTGAAGAATCTTACGAAGTTTATACAAGATTTCTAATTCGAAACGAAAACTTAACAAGCCTCATGAGATATTTGCCCGTGAGCAGTGCAGTGCGGACCGGAGTGTAGATAGGCTCACTGTAGTATTGCTGCAGTATGACGCCCTGGTACTCTAAGTTGTCTATACTTGGCTTCAGGCCCGGATTCCAATTGAAGAATCTTACAAAGTTTCTACAAGATGTCTAATTCGAAACGAAAACTTACCAAGCCTCATGGGATATTTCCCCGTGAGCAGTGCAGTACGGGCCGGAGTGCAGATAGGCTCACTGTAGTACTGCTGTAGGATGACACCCTGGTACGCCAAGTTGTCTATATTCGGCGTCAGGATCTGATTCGAGCCGTGGTAGGACACGTCGTTCCAACCCTGTAATAATATAAAAATACATGACTTTAAAAGAGTTAAGTCGGAATTCAAAATGTTTATCCTTGATGTAAGTAACCTTACGATTCTGACCCACGACACACGTCACACTTGATTCCACCGGTCGGGATTCGACGTGTAAATTCGGACGATAAGTTTATTTGTTACCAGGATAATCAATAGGGGTAAAGGGTGATTCTTAAAAAAAGTTCAGCAAATGAAAATAAAAAAGTTTTTTTTCTTTACTGTTTTTCGCAATGTACATCGAAAGTATATACCAAAAGCATATTTTTGATGAATGTGGACAAGCTTAATACCGTTGGAAAAGGCAAAAAAAAATGCATGTAAACACGGTTGTGACAATGTATGACACGGACGTGACATATTTGCAATAAATGTTAAAATTGATGTGTTTAAATTCCTAATATCATAATTTATTATGATTAATCAATAAAATATACCAAAAGCATATTCTTGATGAATCTGGATAAGCTTAATACCATTGGAAAATGCAAAAAAAAACATGTAAACACGGTTGTGACAATGTATGACACGGCCGTGACTTTTTCCAATAAATGTTAAAATTTATGTTATTAAATTCGTAATATCATAATTTATTATGATTAAGCAATAAAATTAAGCAACGAAATGGTATCATTAACAGTATTTATTTGTGTTTTTCTTCAAAACAGTTATTTACTGGAAAAAGTCGTCTGAAAAGTTTCTGGTCTGACAATGGAGAATAACTTTTTAAAAAAACCTCCTTGGTACTACAACCTTATTTTTTTCTGATGTTAAATGTCAAAATTGGCGCCATTTTATCGATAAGTTTTTTTATAATTGCTGATTTCCTGAAACAATACCTACAACATTTCTAATATGCCAGATACAAATCTTGGCTCGGTGGACAGAGATTTTCAAGGGACGAAAGGGTAATTGGGGCCTATTTTGAAGAGCAAGACGGCAACTACTAGTTGGCCTTGTTAAAATCATGAGAGCATCGTTGGGACAATTGTATAGCCTTACAAAAGTTACAAGGAGACTATGTTGAAAAGTAAATAAAAAATATAACACAAAACGACTTGTTTCTATGTCAGGCCAGAAACTTTACAAATCCATGGGAAAATGGACAAAATAAAAATGCTCAATAAATAGTGTATAATAAATATTCTAAATCACCTAATAATAACAGTTTCAATCCGTAGATTATCTAAATGAAACGAAAATGTCACGACCACGTGTTATATATGTCACAACCACGTACTCAATAAGTCCATGGCCGTGACGTTTTTTTCATATCGTGGTTGTGACAATTTGAGACGTGTTCGATATAACCTAAAAGCTAGCCATGATCTCACAAATCTTAATTAATTAGCAGGAACTACACTGTGTGAGGTACATGTTATGTTTCAAACAATAGTGTGACATTGTTACTTACGTTTAAAAGCCAAACACGGCGTTGACGTGTTAAGGTTGTCCCTTTTTATAAAAAAATACGGAGAAATTTTTCTTGAGACACACACAACGTTCAGTTATTTGCAAATTTGACAACAACACAATGTTGCTGTTCTAAAAAAACATAAAAAGGGTTGCCAATATTAAAGACACTTTTTTACAGAGATCCGTATTTTTATAGTAACGTACACGGTCGTGACACAAAAACTACTCACACATTTTATTCTGATGTAAATCATAAATAGTAATGGTTATTAAGATTTCTATAGTATTATCTTATAAATCAAACATTAAACCTTGCATAAATGCTGTAATATTTTGCGTGAGAATTTGACAATTCACCAGAAAAAAATATTATATTTTCGAATTCGGCAATCTCACACAACACGGTCCGTGACATTTTGGGGTTAGCAATTTTTTTTTATAGCTGGCTAATAACTTTATGGCAAAAATGATGCTCTGACATGATATTAGTGGTAATTTACTACGTGAATTAATACACACTTTATATATTTTCCGACAAAATATATTCGATTCTTACATATCACAGAAAAAAATGTAAGAATAAGAATCACCCTAAATAGTAAGTAGAAAATTGTTTATAAACGGGTAAGGTAAAATATTTTAATACATTCCATCTCACCTCCTAAGTTTGTGAACTCGGTATTTTTTTCCTTGGACATATGCATGTATATGTTCTAAGGTCTGTGAGGGCATTGGATGGGCACTGATTTTTTTTTAATGAATTTTATTTCAAAGTCTACGAAGGTTTCGTTTTCCTATTCTATAAATAAAAAAATATTAAATATTAGAACCCTTGTAAAAATTATACCTACGCTATTGCCAGAGAGCGTCAGAGATGCATCTGAAGGCGGCTGAAGGATCATTAGCATGCTCTGCACTCACCGTTGCGCAAGCGCCGGTTACGCAACACGTTAATTATCGCGAGTGTACAGACTTGACCTTGGCCTCGCATCCTTAGAACATGAACTGGTTTTCCGGTCAATGGTATTTAAGATATTGACATTGTTGTTTATTGGTAGCAAGTCAATCTCACCTGCACACGCCTTTATGAGTTAGGTATTGTAATATTAGCTGGCTGCTTAGCCAAGTTGCCAATGGCTTGCGCTTAGTAGCGTATCGTAGTTTTCCCTCTCTGTCACTCTTTCATACTAGTGGGACAAAGACAGTTAGCTGCCTTTCCTTTACGATTGGCGATTAAGCGTTAGCGATTGGCAACTTGGCTAAGCACCCTGGAGAGCCAGTGAACCCAGGGAGTAACGGTCTCCCTGTAAAGTTAGAAATTTGTATACTTACGATTTATGGCATTCTAAGAGCAATAGCCATGACATTACTGGGTGCTTAGACAAGTTACCAACTGCTAACGCTTTATCGTCAATCGTAAGCGAAAGGCAGCTAACTGTTTTTGTCGCACTAATATGAAAGAGTGACAGAGAGGGAAAACTACGATACGCTACTAAGTGCTAGCGATTGGCAACTTGGCTAACATCCTGGTTCTTCTCAGGACAGTGGTGTAGGGTTAGAACCTAAGTAGATTTATTTTTTGTTTTGCCAGACGATTCGAAAATGCTTATTAATAAGCTCACTTGAATAAAGAATAGTTTGAGTTTAGGTACTTATGTAATGTAATAAGGTAACGAACGCACGAAGTATAACAGTATAATAGAGGGTAAATGCAGTAAGGTGCATTGAGGTAAAATGACGCCCATATTAGGTAACTACCATTACAATGATTATTTTTATTTTGTCCCTTTTATAATATTACTCCAACGCATCGTATCATAACTGCTTTTCAAGCGTCTTACAATATTTATGGAGACATAAAAAATATTAAAATACAGTAGTAGGTACATAAATGCATCATGTATGTAAATTAAAATCCTGTGGACGAAGTAAACCTTATACGCACGCAAAAGTTCCTTGAGTCCCTTTCATCCAGTTTGCCTCGTATTGAAACGGGTCATGAAGAAATCCTTTTATGCACTTAACTGCATTGGCTAATACGTATACCTGAGTTAACAATAAAGTCTCTTTCTCAAGCCGGGAAGTGATAAAGACGACTTCTAATCATGTTAATAGGAAAGTATATATTTCTTCAGATTTTTAAGTTGCATTTGTTAAGTAGTTAAAGAAGTAAATACAATAGTTTACATTTACATTTTACAACTATGTATGACTATGTCCCACAACAGTAGAAGTCCAAAATGGGCTTTCGCCTATAAACGTACGTATATTACGAAAGTTTTCTTCCGAGTTATTAGGGCCTACGCTAGCTTACGCGGATTACCCGCAACGGACGCCCGCCTCAAAGAAATTGTATAGACACCGCTAACTGGCGCGGGCGCGTGCGACGGACGTTAATCCGCGCGGCGGGTTGCGGGTGACCGCTCCGTGCGCACGCGGCGGGCACACCACACCGGAGCGGACTTGTTTCTTGAATTCAGCGCTAAGTTAGGCGTGTGCCCGTCGCGGACTCGCTGGCCCGCGGCGGGTGTCCGGAGCGGGACCCGCGAGCGTGCGCACGCGGCGGGCGTCCGCGTAAGTTAGCGTAGGCCCTTAGTAAGTTTTTTTTTTGCAATTTTAGAATTATATATCCAACGTGAGGCTCAAACATATTTAAATATTTATCAAACGGGCTACTCACGTAATTTAAAGTAGATAATTGCTTGATATGTTTCGATCCATTTAGAGGATCCTCATCCTGAAGGTTTCGCTTTTTTTGAGCAAGTTTTGACTTCTCTGGTCACGAAAGTGAACTTCGATAAACCACAATTTTGATAAAAACCGTGTTTGAAAGGGACACCGGTGGACTCTTTCGTAGAATGCCTCAAATACTAACCATATCATCCACCATGATGAACACGACATGGGGAGGCTGCGTCTGCGCTGATGTCGTTGCGAGCACCAGCAGAACACATAGTAGCCGTCTAAGAAAAGATAAAATTGTTATTTTTAATATATCAACACCACCATGGGCCTATTTCTCAAAAGCCTGTTCTTAATACGAACGGGAGTTAGTACCTATCTGGGCATTTCTCCGAGCGTTTCAACCGCCGTGACTTCGGTGGCAACATTATTACGCGTTTTCCGTGGGTATTTCAGGTTTTTTAGATATCGAGGTAGTTGTCAACTATGTCTACCTATATATCCAAAAACTCTTGCATTGCTCACGGGATTCGTGTGATTAGGCTGCCACCGAAGTCACAGCGGTTGAAACGCTCGGAGAAATGCCCATCTAATGGTGGACTACAACTTGCATTACATGTTACAAGCTTTTGAAAAACAGGCTACCACTTACTTACTTTCTAGAGCATAAAATTTTAGGTAGGTACACACGACATACAGGTACACTTTTTGACCATGAGAAGTGAAAAAAATTTTTCAGTAAACCGAAAATGGCTCAGCAATTCACATACAGAAAGTTGTGTTGTAAATGTTGTAATATATAGGGTCAGTCTGCGACCATATATAGCATGGACGTCTAACGCTGGCTCAAAAATGCCCCCAAAAACAATAATTGTTCAATTGTGCCAAGATGGGCAGGACATAACACTTTTCTTAACACCGCGCATATGTCGGCGCAGCATCTTTGACAAATGTTTATAGAATGTAGCCAATCAAAACTTTGATGGACCAATAAGAACTATTTTTAAACGGCGGTTTAAGTTTTTATAGGTTTTGATGCTGAAATTCATTACCGTGATGCATTGAAGAGACGGTGACACTTGTCAACTAAAATACAGGACCGTTTTTGAAAGGCAATTTAGTATGGCGTGCGGCTTCCATGTTTTATTTGTTCGTAGGGTACAGTCGTCATCAAATTTATCGAAGCGGCCAGGACCCAGGGTGCTCACAAATATGAGAAGGCTTTTATCTTTTATTATCGCAATGTTATGAGTGCATGTTCAAATATTTGTCAGCATTGTGGCCTCTGATATACCGAATGGCGACTTGACATACATATTCTGATCGTTATGATATGATATGACACTAGTTAATTGGGAAACTTAGGTACAATTTACATCATGTAATTTAAAGATGCATTCAGACCAAACGAACATTCGCAATTCTAACCCCCCACTCTACGAAATTCGATCGTTACTCAAAACGTGGTTGATTTCGTAGAGCGGGGGATAGAACAGCGAATGCTCTTTTGGTCTGAATGCACCTTCAGATTTTAACCTTTTGGATGCCAACGACTGATATATTGGCACCGTAGGTTCAACGCCAAAGACAGATATATAAGTCTTGGTCCACATGGCAATATACCTATAGACCTATACGCATCTGCGTCAAATTCAATTTCAGTTTTGACATTTTGTTGACGTCAAAAAGGTTACGCAGTAGGTAGCAAAAAATATAAATAAAAAGAAATATTTTAGGTGCCCAATCATTTTATTGATCTGGAAACGAGTTTCCGAGATATGCACAAAAAACCTGCTTTTTGCAAGAGTACGAGTAAATACCTATAAGGAGAACATTCTAATGTGAGCATTGTTTTTTGCAAACAATATGGGCTTGTGCGACGCTTTAATGAATATGCAAATTTACTACATTTGTAAGTGGCTTTTGATAAAACTTATCTTACTTGCTTTGGCATCCTAATGAGTCTCAAAAATAACCTGTGCTAATCACTAGTAAGATACTTTTTTGGAATAATATAATGTGCCAAGCCTAGGGTTGTAAATAGAAAAAAAAAAAGCATTTTTCAAGCCAGAATAAAAACCGTTTTTTTAGTGCAGGTGGTGTGTTTTTTAGGCTCTAGTGCGAGAAGTGTATCATTTTACGTCAGGTCCAAAACTTCGGAGGGCCATCTGTACTAAAAACGTCGTACGAGACACGTGAAAAAACTTGCGAACTTGTGTCGTAATGTACTATTTTGCAACCCTAGCCAAACCAAACAAAGTTATTTTTACATAAACAAGGAAAGTATTGTTATATAAAGTTCCTTTTTCAAGAACAATTTCCATAATTATGAAAATCATGGCTTAAATACGGCATGGCTAAAATATTATATTTGCAACTCTTCTGTATTTCAAAATGTAAAAAAGTTTTCCGGAAAAAAAATCTTTAGTAAGTTAGCCTACTTATACTTGCCGCAAAACTATTTGGCCACTGAGGGCATACTGCTATCTCTTTCACTCTGACCTGGAATTAACAAGTGTAACGTAGATAGCAAGACGCCTTCAGTGGCCAGATTGTTTTGCGGCAGGTATAGATGACCGGCTCCATACTCCATTCAAAACACTTTTTATCGAAATTAAATAAATAGATCACCACAATTTATGTTATAGATACTATTTTTAATGTATATGTATATACATTAAAAATATCACATACAGACATATCACATACGACCCATATGTCACCCTGTATAATATTAATAGAAAAACATATTATTATTTACCGATTGACTCATTATTGCAAGACGCTATCGATCTCTCAAATGTGGCCATATTAATGTCAAGTTCATGTAGACCAAATTCAGAAATATTTAATACAATTTAAATATGATGTCAAAGTTCCATGTCAACCACATAACTCGCCAACTTTTCTTATGGATGTTATGACATAAAAACCTTACGGATAGATCTACTCGAACTATGATTTTTTGAAAGGTTGACGATACATGGGACAATAGAGCTGCAACAACATTGATTATGCTAGACTTGGTATCGGTAATTTGCTACGAACAAATAAAACATGGAAGCCGCACGCTATACAAAATTCCCTTTCAAAAACGATCCCGAAATTTTGCGTACAAGTACCCTACTTCAATACAATATATTTATGATTTTTTACATTAACTTATCTAAACTTATCCCGCTATTTCTTAACAGTTTTGAATAGTCAATCGAAGTCTTGACCGGATGTATTATATTTTTGGTAACATTTTTTGTTTGGTATTGACAATATGATTTCTAAGAGTCTATACGATAATTAAAAATACTCTTATGGATGACCATAAGTCTTTTAACAGTAGTTGCCGAGACGACGATGACGAAAAAACGCTGTAAAACGCAGAGTATAATCCCTATCTATCTACGTATACTCTAAAGTTAGGATCGATTTACTGTAACATTATACTCCGTCTTCTTATAGTTTTACAATAGGTCTACTCTCCAGCTGAGTCATGTCAAATATAATACCCTCTTTTGCCTGCCCCGTTCATTGTTGTCTTGTGCAGACACAAGTTGGGTTATTTATATTTTATATTATTATTTATAACGCTGTCATTGTCATAACAATAACATATAATAAATCCAAATGCCAATTTGCACTAAAATTTGAAGATGAAAGTTAACGTAAATGTAATTTTATAATTCAAACCAAATATATTAAAATTAAAAATAATTATCAATAAACTTAATTATTATTTGCTACGGATGTGCATGTGCAATCAAATACATTTTTTTTTGAGAAATTTTCAACAACGGGTACCTATTCTTCGCAAAAAAAATGCCGGTGTAAACCATATGTAATAACCACTATTAAATATTATAGGTAACATAAATTACTAAGATTACCTGTATGCATTGTACTTGTAGTACCTATTTAGTACTTACAAGAATCGCGCGTCTAGCACGACATGCCGTGCGCACGTGCCTTCATGAATAAGATAATGATAATACTTGAAAATATAAATGAAAACGAGGATGAGTGTGACAAGTATAAATTACCTAGTATGTCTAACGCAAAAAGATTTATATATTTGATGTCGCGCTACAAATCATTGTGGATGATCATATCAATGTCATGGCTGTGACTAATAATTTTCACGCCACTTGAATATACACACAAGTGTTTTTCATATTATGCTGACATACGTACCTATTCCTAGTACCTGTAATTTGTTATTTAACATTTTTTTAGGTTCCTGTAAGAACTTTCATAATCTTGTCTAATCCGTTTATCCGTATGTAACAAATACATATTGAACTCGAAAATCTAGAAAGAATATTAAGAAAGTAAATGCCAAAAAATCATACTAGGCCTTCGACATAAATAGATAGATTTTTCAAAAAACCGTAAGTAACGTATGTGACTTTTTTAGCGCATAGTATGGTCCCTATAGCATCTAGTCTAAATATTTAACTGTTTTTAACTTTTATGCTATTAAAAATACGATTCATAACTATGTACCTAAAATAAAAATTGTTTTCAGATACTGATTCAATTGACCTGACACGCACTTAGCCGGTTTTATTTTAATATTCCTTAAGCGGAATAAATATAGTATCCTGTAGGTTAATGAGTAGCTTCAAGTAAAATGTTAGTTTGTTACTATAGTTTTATATCTAACTACTAACTTCCTATGCAGCAAATAAAAATATCCATAATAAATTAAACTTCACATAATTCTAAAATTAAATAAAATAAAATTATTCACTTACCGGCTTAGGTCGTATAAATTAAATACCATTTTGTGCGATTACCAAACTTTTAATCACAATCACGGCACCTTATTTATGTTCATCAAAAAAATATTAATCTTGCATTTTGAACGATCTATGGATTTGTTTTTTTTTTACCGCACAATAGATACGCAATCTGCCGGCCCGCTCGCTTGCAACCGAGTGGTTCGCGTGACTTAAGTGGTTGAAGTGACTTTAGCGCCGAGGAGGTTAAGCTCGCCTCTGCCATTTTAACCGGGTGAATCAAAAAATAAAGACTGATCTTATTTAAAAAGACACTCATTGATATAGCAATTAACATACTTTGTTTTCTGTGCTATGACTTAGAAAACAGATCTTCGCAGAGCAATTAATTATCGATCTAATTTTATTTCAAGTTATACAGTTGTAAAAATAATTTTAATTTAAAATATACTCAAAATACCAATTTATACTCAATGCGACTACGCCCGATAATTGGCACGCATTTGTCACTTCTATCGTAGGGACATACTTAGATTGAAGGTGTCATAGGTCAGCGACGAACACTGCTACTTTTACCATATAATATACAGGTTGCTCGCGAGCATTGCGAGATATTTTGACTATGCATTACTAGACAAACAAAAAATGTTATTGAACATATTGCGAAAACACAAATCAAATTATTTATTAATTAAATATTTTGATTTGTACTTTTAATTTTTCTCCAGTAGTCACACTACTTAATACTATATCAATTATAAATATTAGATGTCATATACCAAAGAAAAACGACCAAGATCACCTATATGCCTGTCACAGACATCAGCCGCGAAAGCTGAGTACGTGGGTTCAATCCCCACCTCGGACATAGGTGATCTTGGTCGTTTTTCTTCGGTATATGACATCTAATATTTATAATTTAAAAAATATTATGTGACCTAATGTCACCAGTCACCAAAACATTTTTCTTTTCTTTTTATTTTATACTTTTTGAATATTTTTAACATTTCCAGTACGTTTATCATAGCAACAATTTGTCAAAATGTTTTATATTTTATTTTAATCTTAATGACGGTTGTTTCAACAAGTTTATTCTTACTTTTTGATTGTCATTATCAGGCAAAAGGTTCACATTGAGGTAGCATTTTGTAATCAAAACTAAGTTTTATGACGAAAAACTTATTTAAATAAAGGTTGATTATCTCTGAAACAAAACCGAATCCAGGTAATTTTATATAGGCAACATTAAAGATTCTAAATATGATCAGGAATACACCATTAAACGCAATTCTCGCGAGCACCCTGTATAACACATAAGTAGCATCAATTTGATTAAACTGCTATCAGTTCATAGATACACATCAATCAGCTAACACTAAGTAGGTACGTTATAATTATATGCTAGTCAATAGCTTCTTAATAAGTAATAAGATTTGTTCAGTAAAATTATTCAATAATTCACAAGGACCTTCTTTTTGCAGTTGGATGAAGGTTTCTAGAACATCTATTAGGATTGTTAATGTTCTTTTCACCACACTGCTCGTAAACACGCTGTTTGTCCTTCAATTTCAGAGCGCAAAACTGTGTTTCAATCTCTAGAGGTTAAAGTATTTTTTTTTAATCTTCTGGATAGACTAACCCCCTTATTCATAAACGTTTGTTAACTTAACAAGCCGCTAATAATTGTTTGTCCCTTTCGATCTTAACAATGTGTCCATAAGAGCAAAAAGGACAAACAATTATTAGCGGCTTGTTAAGTTAACAAACGTTTATGAATAAGGGGGTAAAGCAATAACTTATACGGCCTGAGAGTGCAATAAGCTTTTTGACGTTTGAACTAGACAGTACGTTCGAAAACTCAATAGTTTCAAACAGATTCATACACATGAACCTTTCATAATATTATATTCAATATGCTAAAATCCAAATTAAATACCGTTAAAGTAAGTTCTAAAAATACGACAAATAAAAACAATAGGAAAATGAAAGTGTTTTCACTACCTATGCAAATTTCAGAACGCATCCGAATATTTTTTTCTTTTAAAATTACAAGCCACGCCAAGATAAATTTGAGGTTATTGTTTTATTTTTGTTGATTTGTTTATTTTTGGAAGTTGAGGACTTGCAAATAAATACCTTCTAATTTGTTATGTTTGAGTTTTATTTCGCATGTTTCCTCGCTTTAGTGTGGTGAAAAATGCTGTGTTTCACTCGGCTGCAAAGCTTGTTCAACTCTCGTGCCTTAAAACCCTCGCATCACTCAAGATTCCATTTTATGAACCACTCGTTACGCTCGTGGTTCAAATTCTGGAATCTTTCGCTTGCTCGGGTTTCAATATTTGCACGAGAGTTAAACAATCACTTTGCTCCCTAGTAAAACAAATAACTATTATTAAATTATTAGTAAACAAACATGCACTTTATCCATTGTTGATATGTTACTTCAGCCAACAGACGAACATTTAGGTACAAATTAATCAATTGCAACCCTAGGCAACTCAGGAACTATGTCAAAGGGACGCTGTAAATCAAATTGTAAGAAATCTCTTACTGCTTGTCATTTCGACAAGGTTCTAGAGCAGCCTAGGCAATTGGTTGACTACTGTGCGTTGTCGTCGTCAACGCTCATCACGCTCATGTGCGGCAGTCCATGTATGCGTCCGTCCGTCCGTTCCGTCTAAAGATCGGTTTAAGGCCATACCTTTGCCCATACAGTACTTATCGTGGGAAAAATAAAAGAAAAACGTTTTCCAC
Organism: Thaumatotibia leucotreta; assembly: GCA_025490895.1. Taxonomy (NCBI): domain Eukaryota; kingdom Metazoa; phylum Arthropoda; class Insecta; order Lepidoptera; family Tortricidae; genus Thaumatotibia; species Thaumatotibia leucotreta. The sequence goes on along the minus strand of JALPQI010009826.1, from coordinate 4,572 downwards.
CAAATTACCTCCATTTTCTATTTAGGCGAGAGGCCACATGCGAAATATTTTTTTTTTGTTTATCGACACTGAATGGGCCTTTAAACGGATTACGAAATTTTTTTTTTACGTCCCATAGGATAAAGTAGGATTTGTTAGGATGAAATTGCCAATTTGTTTCTTAGAATTCTGGCGACCAGCTATCAAAACTTATTTCATACTAAACTTTGTCAAATTGACAAAAAGTCGAAACTTTATTTGGGTAATTTTATTAACCCTTAAATTGGCAACTTAAAAAAAAACATACGTTCTAGCCTCCTCGTCATTGTATAGAGCAGAAAATTCTGTCTTTGAAAAAATACAAAAAGTGCGTCGAAAAATATGTGCATTTTTGGATACCTACTCTGCCAATTTAAGTACTTAAGTTAAACATGCAGGACGCCAGTCGTAAGGAGGTGAAATCGAATGTCGCTTCTGGGCGTTATTTAAAGGACTGTATTCAGTTCAAAGAAAAACAATTTCCCACAATACTTCCAAGGTTACTTGCCGAGTCATTAAAACAGTGACCAGATCATTGTTTAGCTGATAATTGTAGTTGCACTTTGAATAATGCTGACATTTATTTATTTATCGTCACTATTTATCACGAAGCGTTCGTGGCCTAAGCCGTGTGGTGACGGCAGTAAGAATACATTTGTCATCACCCCAACTCCTCCTGCGGGTGTCGTAAGAGTTGACTAAGGGATTGAAGTGTCACTGACCACTATTTGATAAAAGATTGATGATGGGCAGCAGCGTCATCATAGTGGACATACTGCGATCGCCAATCCGCTTGCCCAGCGTGGCGATTATGGGCATTTACCTCCTAATGCGTCTTTACGCATAGTTAATAGGAGAGGCCTACGTTCAGCAGTGGACTATCATAGGCTGATGATGATGATGATGATGATGATGTTCGTGGCCGAGCGGTTTGATTTCGGTTCAATCAAACCCCAGTTCATACAAATGAGTTTTTTAGAACAAATAAATGGAATTACAAGGAAATTATGCAGAAGAAAAACCTATACGTGCTTGCGAAGGATCTTGGAATTCTTTAGCCACGAGTATATTACCCGGATTTTCGGGTAATAACTGGCATAGATAGAGGTAATCCATCTAAGTCCTCAGGGTAAACAGCGCATAGGCGACTTTCTCTCAGTTCCTGCTTTCCATCAGATGGGCTGAGAACTCAGTTGTCTATTTTCTTCACATAAAAAAAAATGCGGACACAACCTCGAACAAGTGGGTGGTAGCCAAGGTGCCAATCGACAATCGCTAACACTCAATCGCAAACGAAAGCAACTGTCTTTGTCACACTAATATAAAGACAGAGAGAAAACTGCGATATGCTACTGAGTGTTTGCGTTTGGTAATTTGGCTACGCACCCTGATGGTTCTTTGAAAGGTCGACGGAAGAAAGCTGAGAAGTTGTAGTCCTATTATGTGATACGACCAAGTTCATTCAACTCTGAATTCCAAACCCCATGACGCGCTTCATGAAGCCAAAGACAGAGAGTAGAGACAGGTGGAAAAGAATAATTAATGAAATATTTATTTCCACTCGGGGAATCACTACTTTCGATACCTAATGAGGATGGGGAGATATACGAGCTGCATAGAAACTTTATTTTCCTAACTAGTGCGCAAAAACGAACTTTGCGCACGCTTCACGCGCGGTAATTTCATTTTAGTACAGATGGTGCCTTTTTTAGGCTCTAGTGCGAGAAGTGGGTCATTTTACGTCACGTCCAAAACTTCGGAGGGCCATCTGCACTAAAAAACTTCGTACTCGAGACACGTGCAAAAACGAAATTCGTAACTCGTGTCGATTTAAAACACTCCCTATCGGTCATGTTTTAAAGCATCGCCACTCGTTTCAAATTTCATGTTTTACGCACTTGTGTCGTAATATACTTATTCTAAATCGCGTGAATCACGTGGTAAGAACACTGGTTCAGCGAGTGTGGCTTATCTTAGTAAAATATAAAAGTTACAATATGTGTCTAAACCTTGCAAATAATATAATCTCCAGTCTATATAATTTATGAGTACTTGACAGACATACGCAATAAAAAAATTAAACCAATAAACGCAATTTACTTTCAAGATACTGTGCATACAAATGTCCAAAGAACTTACGAGTATTAACACGATACAAGTAAATGTAAAATAAAAATCGGTCAAGTGCGAGTCGTACCTACTCACGAAGGTTCTTTGAGAATGTAGGCAAAAATATGCAGAAATGGCAAAAAGTCACATGTGTTGTATGAGAGTTTTTATTTAAAATATACTTGTTCTGCTTAAAATGGTGAGGACTTTTAATCCCTGAAGGAGAAAAACTGTGTATTTATCAGGTTTTTTATTCCACTGAGTAACGATTTTTCATACACTGTATTGAACAATCATAGGAAATCTCAAAAAATGGATCAACTTGGCCGTGTGGTGACGGCAGTAAGAATACATTTGTCACCACCCCAACTCCTCCTTCGGGTGTCGTAAGAGTCGACTAAGGGATTGAAGTGTCAATGACCACTATTTGATGAAAGATTGATGATGGGCAGCAGCGTCATCATAGTGCACACATTTCTGCGATCGCCAATCCGCTTGCCTAGCGTGGCGATTATGGGCATTTACCTCCTAATGCGTTTATGCGCATAGTTAATAGGAGAGGCCCACGTCCAGCAGTGGACTATCATAGGCTGATAATGTAATAATGGATCAACTTGCACAACAAAAATGGTGAGATTGGCAACAAAATAATATTGGCCTATTTATGACTATTAAAGTTCGCGGTAAGCCTTCAGACAAATGGGCGGCTGGAAGAAGTAAACAGTTAAATCTTACCCCCTTATTCATAAACGTGTCCAAACTTAGCAAGCCGATAAATACTGTTTATTTCTTTCGCTCTTATGGCCATATTGATAAAACTGAAAGGGACAAACAATACTTAGCAGCTTGCTAAGTTAGGAGACGGCCACGTTTTTACATGATTGTGGTTGAAGATTGATTTCAGTCAGATTTGGCGCCCGAAGCTCAAAACAGCATACATTAACTGACGAAACAATTTATGCACCTGTGTACTACATGTGTTCTGATTTTGATGTCATCAACCTTTGTACAGTCCAGGGCATATATATCTATACACATTTTTACTAATACCTGCAGCATACGGTCGAAATTTGTATATGTATTAATGCTCTTGGCTGTACATAGATTTCATATTCCGTGACTGATGAGATAATAAAAAGGCTTTGTCCATTATATACTTCTACAATAAGTATAAAAAATTTACTCAGCTATCACAACACATGGTTGCAAAACATGTTTTGTTAAAACCATATTTCGAATTGATGACAAAAGATTATGATTTCTCTATAAAGTATTGGATCTAGCAACGTACCGTCTAGAAATGTACAAGTAGCAGAACATTCTCAAAATTGCGGGAATATACTCGAAAATATCCGAGAAATTTTAATGAAAATTTAAGAGTAGGTTCTCATTGAGAATGTTTCCATGAGAACTTATAAAAATGTATTGATTTAAACTTTCACTATTATCACTCATATTTTAAAGACAAACGTGGTCTGCCTGCGACCACGGGTGTAACGTCATGCCCGAAACGTCAGGATATAATTAAACGGAAGTTTACGCGATTAAGACCCGTTTGTCTTTAAAATTATAAAAATGTGTTAAAAATAATGATTTAAAATCGTAAATAAGTAAACAAGGCAGTAAATATAACTTATAAGGCATGTATCTAATACGGTCTTGGCTTGATTAGAGTATTTGTTAAATTGAGATTCCCGAGAACATTCTCTATGCAAGTTTCGCAACTTATGAAACTTCTCCTCGGTACAATGCTATACCGTCTACTAAATAAATATGTAATAGGTAGGCATGATGACTGGCGAGTCAAATCAGCATCTTTTTTCGAACTGTCAAAACGATCACCTCTATGGAATTTTATATGAAATACTCAAAAGTGACGTCACGTTTGAGTACAGCCAAATGACCTACTCTTTTAAGTTCTTTTCAATTAATTAAATAGAAGTTCTATACAAAAAGTACTGCAATCTACATCTTAGTAATGATTTCTTCGTGTATTATGTCGTGCATAATGTTAAATAATTTATTTTAACTACAGTCATCATCCCTATTATAAAAGTAAAAAAACTAAAAAAATACGCTTTTTTGCTATTCCTGACACCTGACAGCAAACCCTTTCATTTGATACAATTGATACTCATATCATGAGAGTGGATTTCAAACAGCCAGTCCGCCATCTTGATGAGGCCGCCGTTTCTTAGCTAGTCGTGTATTGTCATCAGAACTCAGAGCGTGTACTAAGCTAAATTTCATCCTATCTAATCGAAGACCTGTAAGACTCACACACAGGCACACACTTGAGATTTGTGAGCGAGCTTTGTATGGAGGCGAAATCGCCCTGAGTTCGCCGTGTGCAATTTTTGTATAGAAATCGCTTTCAAATCGCACAAGCGAAACCCTGGTGTGAACTAGGGCTTGTTCAGTGAGTCAAATTCAGATTCCGAGATT
>JALPQI010009825.1:0-49901 GCA_025490895.1 Thaumatotibia leucotreta | reverse complement strand
ACAACCAACCAAAAAATGTGTGACCTGAAGTGGCAGTGGGGTGAACATATTGCATGCAAAATTACCGTTGGGGCAAGCGATTTCTTAAAGGCAAGCACAAACGTGTCGACGCAGCGTAGGAAAGCTCCCAATATAATGGACTGATAACCTGGCAAAGATAGGTGGAATCCATTGGATGTGGGCTGCGCACTATTTATCCTTATGGCATACTACGATAGGGAATTTGAGGACCTAATGTCCATCGGCAGATAATACGTATCCTATGTATTATCATCATATAACGAAGATGAATAGAGTTAGTCCAAGCCCAGTTTTTTTAAGGCTTGTCCGCGAAATAAAGTACACATTGGCGTTTAATTATTTTTTTTAATGAGATCATACCTTTGCATGGATATTATTAGAAAGAAGGGCTCTTTGCCTTTCTTCTCGGACGCTGTGGTTGATATTTGTATGAATTTCTCCTCCATAATTATGGACTTTTATTTAAACTTCTGAATTTTTACGAGTAGCAATGTTTCTTCTTATTTTACCATTTTGGGTCATTTACTTTCCCAATGGGTCTTAACTAAATTACAATATCGATACTATAATAAACTGTAAATCTCGTGTCTACAATTTTAATTAACTATTTCAGGTGGAATTATCTCGGAAGATCGCACTTTTTTGGGCGTGAACTTTTGCATTAAGCATTATCTGAAGTTATTTCGATTTTGACGACTTTTAAGCGAATGCTTTTGGATATTGGATTGTTAAACATAAAACAGAGGAATCAATTTACGGTTGGCTGTTAGAACTACACGGGACTAATGTGTAACATTGGAGACTGATTTTACGATGGCTACTTTATTTCGTGGACAAGCTTTAGAACATGATGGGAAGAGAAAACTGTTATCTTTTCATCAGATGGTGGTTACGGTGGTCCTTGGTGGTGTTAATTAAATAATTATATTGTATTTATCTCAATTATAATAAAGATTACGATCGAATTCCGCTTTTATATTCACGTGACCTTGACGCCGATTTCACGCCGAAATCACGCCGCCGCCGCCGACTTTTCAGTAAACGCCGCCGCCGACCATTTTGACATCGGCGCACACGTCTACTTTAGCCTTCGTTGCCGCCCATGGCACAACTTTGCTGTCTTGTATAACCGTCAAAAGGGTTAACCCTTTAATGGGCATTGGCAACATATTTGCCGTCATGTTAAAAACAAAACCACATTAATTCACATATACGTAAGGTTCGAAATTTAATGCAGAGTTGTCAAATGGTTAAAGGGTTAAGCGTGAATATATTGCAATAGCACATAATAACTTCTACATAATAAGCTCATAAAGCCTTCGCATGTGTCAGTTAAAGGTTGATTTACACCGTCTTGTCGATTATGACACGGTTTACGAAGTTATGACGATCGTTAGTCAAATACGCTGAACGTTTTGAGCCACAATTAGAGGCGTTTGGTGTCGTACTTCTGACAAATGGTTGTAAGTATGTAAGTTTATATCGATTATTTTCAGGACAGATGGTGCTTTTTTATGCACTAGTGCCGGTTTTTCATTCCTAGCTAGCGAGGTTGCAACTTCAGAAGGCCATATACGAGTATCTTTAGGTACTGAAAAACGCCGTACGATACACGTGGGAAATGTAAAATCGTAACTCTTTGTCAGTTTAAAACACTCCCTCCGGTCGTGTTTTTATTAATTGCCACTCGTTTCAAACTTTTTTCTCGCGCGTATTGTATACAAGGGGGTCTACTTATCTCTGCAGCTGACTGTACCTACTGTTAGGTATATATCTTTTTGTCTACTATTTCACATATCACTTCTATAAAAAAATAGTTGCGTAATTTTAAAGATCTAAGCATATGTATATAGGGACAGAGAGCGGGAAGCTACTTTGTTTTATACCTTAGGTTAGGGTCTCACCAAACCAATCGACGCGGAGTCGGCTTTCGCCGAGTGTTTTACACCACACTATTCGCATTTAGCCGATCGACCGTCTCCGCGGTTGAACACCTGCGTTCAACCGCGGACGGCGGCGTACGGCCTACTACTATTTGCTACCGTAACAGTTGTAAAGCGGCGATCGGCTCTCCCGTGCTCCGTCCTGCCGTCGAGACGTCAGACAGCACACGTACAGCCGCTGAGTCCGACGAACAGATAGATAGGACAGCGGGTGATCGGCAATCGTAAATCTCATTTTTGGAGACTAGTTGTTAGTAACTAGTTTGAAATTGAACAGACGTGTATGATTACGACAGTATTACTTCGTGTTGTCAGATCTATTGCAGATTTTAATGTGGGTAATAATTCAAATGAATAAATACAAACGCATCAGTAGCTACTTCGGCCGTCATCGGCTCTTTTCGGCCGTCGTCAGCTATGTTCGGCCGTCGAAGACGCTGAACGGCTTCCGCCAGCTCTGACCGGTCCTTATCGTAGGTACTCGGCCGTGATCGGAGCCGTTCAACTCTTTCCGGCAGCGTACGGCGGTATTAGGAGATTTAGGAATGCGAACGTGTGCGTTAGGCTGCAAACGGGGTCGTACGAATGCGAACAGCTTTACGGCAAAACGCCGTTTTCCCGTCGAAACACGTCGTTTCGCGTGGGCCGAGCCCATTTACGATGTCCTCGCTCTTATTGCGTTGACATAAAGCTTTTTCCGTACGCGATTAGCCGAAACGGCGCGGACTAGTTTGGTGAGACCCTTATAGTGATATAACAATAAATTAGGTAATTAGTAATTAGGTATTACATATTTTATAAGTCGCGATACTCGCGATCCCACGGCCCGAGCGAAAGTAATTTGAAGCCTTAAATAATCTTCCATTGTACAATCGTACAATAATCCAAACATTACGCAACGGTTACGAAATACATTCCCGCGTTTGATCGGGGCACGTCATAAGTTCGCGATTAATGCTTTTAAGCGGCAGGTGCGAGGCATGAGTGGCGAGCGATTTTAAGGTGCGTTCAAACCAAAAGAGCATTCGCTGTTCTATCCCCCGCTCTACGAAATCAACCAATCAAGGGTAGAACAGCGAATGCTCTTTTGGTTTGAACGCACCTTTATAAGCAGAGATCGGACAAATGTGCGTCATTGTTCGCAATAATATGGACATGACTCCAAATTTGATTAAATGAGTAATTAAACGAATAATTTATTGAAATTTGATTTCGAAACTTTAAGGTGACTATTTACAAAGGTTTCCATAGTTACCGGTGTCAAATAGGCAATTTTCTGGAAATTATTAATTATTCAATCCACTTTCGATTTCTTCTTACTTCCCATCTCTGTTTATAAGTATATCTATCTACATATAAATTAAAATAAATGCCATAAGGTTTTGTTCTGAACTCTGACAACTAGATACCTTTACAAGCGGTACAACAATGCTAATGTTAAGTTTTTATAATCGTTAATAATATAATAATAATAATAAATAAATATCTTGGGACATCTTACACAAATTAACCTAGTCCCACGGTAAGCTCAATTAAGGCTTGTGATGTGGGTACTAGGCGACGATATATATAATAGATAGATACATATAGCTACTTATATACATAGACAACCATGACCAAGGAACAAATATTTGTGATAATGATAAATAAATACACAAATAATGCCCTCGCCGGGATTCCAACCCGGAACCTCCAGCTTCGTAGGCAGGGTCACTACCAACTAGGCTATGGAGGCTGACTTAATGAATGAGTTAATGAATGTTAAGTTAATTATGGGAAAGAAAAATAATGCAAAAATATAATATACTGTTTCAAAATCTCGCCGACTTCTACAAATTCTGAATTATAGTCTATTTTGGCCATAGCAATTGTGTCTTGTAGAAAGTACATGCAGTTGCATGCAGAGTAGCCATATTGTTCTACTTGAAACTAAAGATTCCTAAACCCATGAAACTTCCGCGATTAATTAACAGATATATTATATAAATACAAATTGATTTAGAATTCAGAAACAATTTCAGTTTAATTTTGTTGTTTACTTTTACTTTTTCAAGACCTGTGCAAATTTGATTCCGTATACGTTATTTATTTTTTATAAACAGTAAAATCGCTGACACCTTTAAATTACGCCCCTCCCGCTAACATGAGTACGTAGCTGTACCGCATTTACCACAGCAATAAAGAACTGAACTGAAAGTGGGGCAGCCGAGCGATGCCAGTGGAATCAAAGCTTGACAGCGCGTTGTTCGTAAGTTGACGTGCTGTATATTTTCTATTAATTTATGATGAACAAGTAATGGCTACAAGGCGTAACACGAACTTCGAAAATATTAGACTAATCTCTACCTTCTTTACCGCAAGAAGGTAGAGATTAGTCTAACATTACTGCCGAAATTTGGTTTGTTTTGATTTTAATTGTACGAAAAATAGACTTTAAAATTCTCCATGCAAGACGCCAATTTCATAGGTAAAGAAATTGGCGTCCTAATATACAGGGTGTTTGGTTAGCGGTGTCGGAGCTTTTAAGGGCTTAAACTACAATCAATTTCATCGATAAATTACCATACAATTTTTTTTTGTGCCAACGGAAATTAAATTGCGGCCTTTTTAAAATTTCAAACAGACGAATACGGGCGCACGTGATATTTCTAGAATTGTACGTTTGTTATCGGTCCTATCCCTCCAAAAAAAATATCGTTAGAGAGCTCATTAGATAAGCAAACTAATTAAGCTAAACATTTGACTCAACTATTTGAACAACGAGGCTAAAAAAAAATTTTTTAATTAAAAATAGTAAAAAATTCACCTTAATTTTTCAATTAATTTAATTTTGCATGAAAACTAGGTCGTTAAGATAGGTTTTTGGTGTTGTTATTTATTAGTACAGTATGTTAGCTAAAAAATAACACCATAATTACAATTATACCTTAAGTACTTTAGGAATTACAAGTGCTCAAACATGCACTGGATGGATGGAAGGCGGCCATTTCACTTGTCAGTACACTGCTGACATTCATTTGTTTATGGATTTTGCATCGGGAACGCTAAATGCAGCTGTTTTGGTGTATGTTTGAGCACTTGTAATTCCTAAAGTACTTAAGGTATAACTGTAATTATGGTGTTATTTTTTAGCTAACATACTGTACTAATAAATAACAACACCAAAAACCTATCTTAACGACCTAGTTTTCATGCAAAATTAAATTAATTGAAAAATTAAGGTGAATTTTTTACTATTTTTAATTAAAAAAATTTTTTTTAGCCTCGTTGTTCAAATAGTTGAGTCAAATGTTTAGCTTAATTAGTTTGCTTATCTAATGAGCTCTCTAACGATATTTTTTTTGCAGGGATAGGACCGATAACAATCGTATAATTCCAGAAATATCACGTGCGCCCGTATTCGTCTGTTTGAAATTTTAAAATGGCCGCCATTTAATTATCGTTGGCACAAAAAAAAAAATTGTATGGTAATTTATCAATAAAATTGATTGTAGTTTAAGCCCTTAAAAGCTCCGACACCGCTAACCAAACACCCTGTATGTATGTACGCAGGAAAGTGATGCCAATCTGCTGTGTATTCGCGTATGCACCGTACGTCGGTGTGTGGGTGAGGCGCTCACATGTTCAGTAATAAACTATCTATCACACGAGACGCGTGTTTCTGTACCTACCTACTACTATCCCGGATAGATACATACTACAATCACTCTTACCTATACGTAGTTGCAATGTCCAGGGAAACCGGGAGACTTTTCGTATGAGGAAACACTTCATTCAGTGAAGTGTTGAATTATTGTGTGAAATCCGGGGAATTAAGGGACTTATTCATAAATGTCTGCTAACTTAGCAAGCCGCTAAGTATAGTTTGTCCCTTTCAGACTTATCAATATGTCCACAAGAATGAAAAGGACAAACAAATACTTAGTGGCTTGGCTTGTTAAGTTATGAGTTATGACTGCATACGTCGCACTCGCACTCCAGCGGGCAGTTTGGTGGCATGTCAAAATGATAGATAAGGTTCACAAATACATCAATTCATTTTCAAATAAGCAGAAGTATTTGTACTTAGTATTTGGTACCTAGTATTTATAATGTACAATTCTAAATATGTATATTAGAAACTAAAGTAGTACGTTAGTAACGTATTATTTTTTAATATTCATTCAATTTTAAATAAAAATACAATTGACTAGTATGTAAAATATTTAATTTTCTTAAGTAGATACGTTATGCGAATATAAATTATTATCATTTTTTCTAAATTGCCGGCGGTCAACGGTCAATGAAGTGTGTTTTGGTTAACATTATTTGTAGTCTCAACGTCTTCGTTTTGAATTAGACTATTTATCATTTTTAGTGTCGATTCCCGGGATACGATTTTAAGACAATTTGTAATTTCAGATATACTTGTTTTCCTTTAGGGTGCAGGCGTACTTTTGACAATTTGTTCATAGTCTTATTTATTACATTAAAGGAAGACTGCATTGGCAAATTCGAATTTTGCAAAAACTGTATGTTATTTTTTATCTCGAAGAAATGTGTAATTGTGTATGAATAAACTTCACTTCCTCTTCTACGCAGACTATAGCAAATACACGTTTTGCTTCTTTTCAACGAATTCAAATAAACTGTTACAAATACTAAATACATTTTTCATCACACTTGCTGTCTAAGCGCGCCATTACTTGCGTGCGTAGCGGGAGTAATAGAAAACTGAAATTCCCTAGGGAGTAATAGAAATGTCAGTACGTCATTTAATAATATTATGTCTTAAAACTTATTTTTTTGTCGGCAAGTGTGATGAAAAACATTGTATGCATCACGGTCGGTAAGCGGAATACTAACTCGAGTCATAAAAGCCCTCCGCCTAACGGCGTCGGGCTTCTAACACTCTCGTTAGTAATTCCGTACTTACCTCCCTTGATGCACAATGTACTATTAATACTCGTAAGTTAAGATTTTTTTTTGTAAACCTTACGTTGCCACGAAACTGCCCGCTAGAGTGTGACGTATGACTTATGAGGCGGCGGCGGGGCGCCCACGTCAACGGGTGACCAGTACCCGTACCATGAATTGGAAAGTAAAGGATAAGTACGTTAGGTTTTACTCGATAGTAATACGTATCGCTTCACTATGTCAGTGCGAGCGCTATCGCCTGCTTTACGTATCGAGTGAAACCTAACGTTACCATTACTTGTAAGGTCATGGTACGGCTACCGAGTGGACGCTTGAGCGGGGCGGGCAGCGGAGCGTGCACGGCATTCACGTCAAGGTGCATTCAGACCAAACGAGCATTCGCTATTCTATCCACCACTCTACGAAATCAACGAATCACGTTTTGTGTAACGATCGAATTTCGTAGAGTAGGGGGTTAGAATAGCGAATGGTCGTTTCGTCTGAACGCACCTTCAAACAAATGCAAACGTATGCGCATGGCAGCGTGCACGCCGTTCAAATACATTCGACGCTCGACGGCGCCGCTTCCCGCCCGCCAGCGCGCCGCTCGACGCTCATCACTCATGCCTTAACGCCCCGGCTACGACATTGGTCTAAGGCGACCAGCGGCGAGCGAATCCATGAGTTTGAGCGGGATGCCGATAAGGGTACGGGAGGGAGCACCATACGTTTTCCGCTAAACCGGTCGCCTTAGACCGATGTCGTGGCCGCGGCGTAACGCGTAACACGTTCGCCCCCGGTACTGTTTCACTATCCTAATATTACACCGATCGAAATTTTCGTATTAGAACTCCTATGCCAGTGACACGCATATGTGACTGAAATTATAGTACTCCTATGCCGGCGACACAACACTTGTGTCAAAAATGTTCGTATTTCGATGCGACTGGCATAGGAGTAAGTCACAGATGTCATATATACCATATATCAAGCAAACGTATGTACTTAGCGTGTCAAATGAACTCAGTAAAATCTACTGAGTTGTCCGTCTTTAATCGCAGCTTGCAGCTTTCGGGCGTCAAATTTTGTAAGTTGAAGTGAACAAAAACATTAATAATGCCTCCTTGAGTAATATTAATTGCAACAACACAAAAAAATATGAACACTCGAGGGCCTGAGACATATTTAAAATCATAGGCAAGTAACAACTTCAGTACAAAATCTGACACGCTCGGCCGCCATACAAATGAATGAACTTGTTTCTTATATCCAAATAAATCTAATTCAGTGGAGTAAGTTGATTTATGCTAGTGGCACTAGAGTACGGTAATTTTGATCACGTATGTGTGTCACAGGCATAGGAGTCCGAATTTTTTGATCGCAGACGCGGTGCCCGGTGTCACCGGCGTCGAACGTAACGAGCCATCTTACCCGGTCCCGGGAGTCGATGTGCACCTTCCCCGTGTCGAGTAGTTGTCGCAGCCGCTCGCAGTCTCCCCGCAACGCCGCTAGATGGAACTGTACGTCTGTACGAGATTCTTTCTGTAACAATTAGAAAAAAAACACATTTTAATAATGGGTGCAAATGAAATTGAAAGACGGTTAGCACACATTTTGGAGAAAATTCCTTAGCACTTTTATTATTTCATGGGCGTAGTTCAAACTATTCAAAGACACAAGATAACAAAAATGTATACGTAATATGCATACCTGATGCAACTTAGTTTTTTCTAATCTGATGCTAATTGGATGTCCCTAAAACAGAAAAAGCACATCTATCTCATCTATCTATCTCTAGATCGATGTTGTTTTCCGAAATTTTCAATTAGGCAATTACATCAAAGGGCTTGTGCATAAATCACGCGAGGTCCTATAGGGGGGGAGGGGTTCAAGAAAACATCACGAAAGATCACGTTAGGGGAGGGGGGGTACAAGGAGACCTCACGTGTATTTTTCTACGATGAAAAAACTAAGAAATATTGTGAATTTCGGCGAGCGCACATTAAATATTGAGTGAAAAAAATACACGTGAGACTGCTAGGGGGGGTGGGGGTGTAGGTAGACTCACCAAACATCACCAGGGGGGAGGGGGGGGGGGGGTCAAAAAGTAGCCGAAAAAACCTCGCATGATTTATGCACTAGCCCAAACTAGATACAACAGTTATGCATATTACGTACGTATACATTTTTGTTATGTTAATCTCGTGTCTTTGAACTACGCCCATGAAATAATAACGGAACTGTTAAACGATTTACATCTGGTCAAGGCCGGGTCATGGCCGCGTTTATATTGAAGGGGGATAAAATAGGCTAAAATTTTGGGTAGGAGTAAGAAAAAAGGTAAGAACAGCTTAAAACTTGATTTTTTCATAATCACGCACTTTTAAAACACAATATTGGTTTTATCACTAACTTAAAGTCAGCCTCCGTAGCCTAGTTGGTAGTGACCCTGCCTACGAAGCTGGAGGTTCCGGGTTCAATTCCCGACGAGGGCATTATTTGTGTATTTATTTATCACAAATATTTGTTCCTTGGTCATGGCTGTCTATGTATTTAAGTATCTATCTATTATATATGTCGTCGCTTGGTAGTCACATCACAAGTTTTAATTGAGCTTACCGTGGGACTAGGTCGATTTGTGTAAGATGTCCCAAGATATTTATTTATTTAAAACCTTAAACCGTGCCAACATTTTCGGTAGTTTTTTGTCTGTCAATCAACATGTTTCGCTCTGTACACTACCTGTATGAGGAGCTATCTCAAGATGGCTGCGGGCTCTTGATAAAGCTCCTCATATGTGATGTTATCTGGGCAAAACGACAGTCGATGGCGCTTATGGCGTTATGTTCGTAAGTTCGTATACAAATACAATGCCGCGAGACGAAATCTAAGCGTCATCGACAAAGATAATATAACGACTTCGACATCGGTCCCTTTACCCAGATAACATCACATTATGGAGTGAAACACGAGTGAAACATGTTGAGCAGTTTTTGAGTTAAAAGACTTAAGTAACCCATAATTTTATTATAAATATGTCAGACTATACTTTTGAGGTTAATGTTTTGTATGATATTCCTTATTTTTTTATTATTACTTGTATTTTGTAAACAAAAAGAAAACGCCATGAATAAAATATAAGTTAGAAATATACATGAATTGCTCGTTCCAGTACAAGAAAAAGATAAGACAAGTACTTAGTACGGTTGAATAAATCACATTAGAATAGCATTGCATTTTCTATTAATTATAATATTACGCTCTCATTCTCATGAGCCCATTTTGAATAATCATTATGAAACGGAGCGAAGTTAAAAATAGATGCCCATGCATAAAAGATTTTTAAATATACAGGGTGATCTAATGATGTACCCAAACCGACCAGACAGAGTATGTTACATAAAAATTACAACATTATAAATGATTATCATTGAATATACTGTGTTATATAACATTTTTAACAAGGAGATTATAATTTGGGGGCCCAAAAGAAAACATTAGTAAGTAACGAAATCACGACAAGGCGATGGGCGTTATTTGGGTCATTTTATTTTATTTTTATTTATTTGGTACACCAAACAGACATCGTACATTAATGGTTTCAAGAAGTAGGCATTCATTGGCTTAAGCCACGTTTCCATTTAGTTTGCTGAGCGAGCATTCACTTGTCCGCGGGCTGACGAAAAGAACATTTTGCTATGTGAAATCCTATTTTCATCTGCCCAAGAACGAACGAATGCTTGCTCAGAACACTAAGTGAAACACGGCTTTATAAGCTAGCACGAGATCCAGAGTAAGTATTTTTTTTTATTTGAAATGGGCTTACTCATGGCCACAGACTAGCCAAGGGCCTACGATGGAGTGCGTTTGTCCAGAATGTGCCTCCTACACACAACGTCTATCGCGACATTACTAATTATTAGGTACAGTACACGTAGGTACGATTATATGTAGTGGAACGTTTCAGTCCCTAGGTCTCGTTGGCCTTGGAATTAAAAATACACGCTAATGTATGAGCGAGATTGGTATTTATAGAATGCGACGCTAACTTTTTACGCAGACCTTTTTACGTTAATATTTTTACAGGTATGAAAGCTCAACCTCGAAATTTGGTTTTTAAAACATCGTACTCATATGCCTATTGATACTCTATAAATATTGAATAATATATAATATGAAAATAAAAAAAAAGGTTATTATCAAACACAGAAAAAAGTAAGATTTATATATATTTTACAACGATAATTGTATTTTTTACTGCGATAATTGGGTCAAAATTCTTTTCGTTGTCTTGTTTCATACCACTCTATCACGCTTTTAGTTGCTGTTTTGACTCACTATATAAAAAAAAATGTATTTCTTTTTCACGCTAAATTTTAATCCATACATCACATCAGCTATTGAAAACAAAACTCCATCTCATACAAAAATCACCACTGCGTCACGATTTTTAGGGACACAAAATAAGACAACGAGAAGAATTTTGACACGATTATGTTTTACTTTATTGTCTTTATTTTATTGTCCCAGCTTATTTGGAATATCCATAAACCCTATGGTATTTATAATCAAGATGGCATTTCAGACCCCACAAACACATCCACCCTGTATGCGTACAAAGCTAGATGGCGTGCGTGCTTATCATCTGACAGCGATAAACTGCAATTAGTCCGCGACTGCGCCGTTCCGTGCGCGTGCGCAGCTATTCGACAAGTGGTCAAGTCATATGCTATGCGGATGTTGGCGATTTGAGGCTTCGTTTTACTTCTAAATAAATATCTTGGGACATATCATAATATATATGGTTTAGTTTAGTTTGCGGACGATTGTGGTAGACACACGTCTTTGAGTGGCTTAAGGTTGTAGTACCTTCGAAACACTACGTACAGAATACAGATGTCGCTAGTGATTAGCTTCACAATACCATTGACTAAATTCTGTGATCGATGGAAGGTAGTCTGGTGTAATTGAAACCACGTTGGACCGGCAATCCAGAGGACGCGGGTTCGAATCCCGTGACAACCAGAGTCTTTGGCAGCTGATTTTTTCTATGGTAAGCACATCTGTTACGACATTGTGGGATCTTGGGACATTTTACATAAATCAACCACGGTCAGCTCAAGGCTTGTGATGTGGGTACCAAGCGACGATATAAGTAGGTATACAGGGTGGAACGGAATGACTATCCTTCCCGCTAGTATCATTATGCGGTGTGCCATCTAAAGGTGCATTTAGACCAAACGAGCATTCGCTCATTCTATCCTCGATTCGTCCTCGAGTCATTCGTCGATATTCGTTGATTTCGTAGAGTGAGGGATAGAATGAGCGATACTCGTTTGGTCTAAATGCACCTTAACTCAATAAAATATATTTCATACAATCTGGTTATAGAATCATTGATGGAGAAAGCGAAGGGACATATTAATTGAAATATTGATTAAGTGCTGGCAATTTATTGTTGAACGGCTTCTGATATGAAAATTTAATGACTTAATAATCATTAAATCACTGAGATCACTGTTATTCTACGACTAATAAAGTCTTAGTTGATGTGGAAACGACTTAAATGAAATATACAGCGTGTTCATTTGATACGGGCGAATATTTTAGTGGCGATTAGAATCGGACCTAGGGAACCTGCTTACATAAACTTTAGGAAATTAAGGTATTTATTTATTTTATTTATTTAATAAAAGCAACTATTTTTACAGGAGCTCCTAATACAATAGTGCCTTAAACTAATACCTAAAACTACAAAAATACAATAAACTGAATAAATTACACACACAATAAACAAATTAATTAAAAGCACAACACATACAAACAAATTTTAGTAAATTCCCACATAGGGCAATAAAATAAATCCGCTTTGTCGGCAACCAGATTCAGAACACGAATGGCTCGGCCAGCTTAGAGGCGCCTTACGGAGCAGGTTGGTCCTACCAGTTGGTTCTGCCAGCAGCTGTGGCCTCCGCCGCCGCTCAGTGTATCTCTCTGGCACACAAAGACTCAGCTTTTGCAAAATCTCCGCATTGTACATGTTACCCCGGAGCACCTTAACCAAGCAAGACAAGTAACAAGCAAGACAAGTAACAAGCAAGCGCCAGATCCCTCCTAGTTTCTAATTTATTGTAGCCTACCATGCCTATAACAAAAAGTGTAGGATACATCAGCGGATAGAAAGGATACACTCCATACCGTTTCCAGTACAAATACCTTGTGAACTTGTTTTGTATCCTTTCTATCATAACGCTATATTTCATTCACCTCATGTGGAGCCCATATTGCCGAGTTGCATTCCAATTGACTTCTTACAAGAGCATTGTACAGTGCAGAAACGGCTTTTACGTCTGTAAAACTAGCCGCTCGCCGCAGCACAAAGCCTAGGATCCTGAACGCCTTTTTACACACTCTAACAATATGGTCTCTGAAATACAAGCTGCTGTCAACGTACAGCCCCAGGTCTTTCACTGACCCCACCCTCTTTAACTCTGTCCCTCCTACAACGTAGTTGTACTTGAGTGGTGTTTTGGCTCGAGTGAACGTGATCGTGGCGCATTTGTCTACATTGAACTGCAGCTTGTTCCTCCGGCTCCACTCTACCACTCTATCGATGTCTCGCTGAAGGCGCTCGCAGTCTTTTTCATTCTCGATCGCCAGAAGCAACTTTAGGTCATCGGCGAACAGTAAACATTTAGCCTCTTTAACCACTTCCGGGAGATCATTTATCATTATGATAAATTCAAGGGGTCCTAAATTGCTACCCTGACTTACTCCGGTCCTAGTAAAATACGGCTGAGATTTGCAATCTGCGTACTCAACGTACTGCTGCCGGTCCCTCATGTAGTCAGCCAAGAACCTCAGCAACTTGGGTGTGCAACCCACCGCCGCAATCTTCGTCAACAATAGGTCATTATCGACCAGGTCGAACGCTTTCCTGAAGTCAACGTATGCGGCGTCGACCTGCACTCCAGCGTCGACATGGGGAATCGCATACGCCATAGCATTGAGCAGATTGCTCGTGGTGCTGCGCGCCTTGCGGAACCCGTGTTGCGCTTCAGACAGCTGCGTAGATACCTGGACCTGGATACTTTGCTGAACCGCTGACTCAAACACCTTAGCTGGAGTCGAAAGAATCGCTATGGGCCTGAACCCGCTTATCTCGGATCCGGCATCCCCTTTTGGTATAGGAATAACTCGCGTCACTTTTCAGCGCTTCGGAAAGTAAGACCTCGCTAAGCACAAGTTAAAAATGTGTAAAAGAGGCTCCTCCAAAACTCTGCCGCAGTCCTTCACCATGTAAGCGGGGATGCCGCTTACATGGTGAAGGTAATTTATTTTTTCATACAAAATAATTGAGCACGCAATGTATTGCATCCACTGGTAGCCACATTATTTCACGTAGACAAGTATCTAAACGTCATACGAGTGTCATGTCAGTTGGACGGCAGACATTGCTGCTGGGTTACAGTTCAGAAAAATCATTACACCTAATCAACAAATTTAACAACAAAATGATTATCATATACGACTCGTAGGATCAGGATATTTTAGCTAGATTAATTATTCGCCCGTATCAAATACACACGCTGTATTGTCATGTGATTTTGAGTAATAACTTAATAATCAGAGGACGTGTATCGTGTGTAGTCGCCATCAGATATATCGTAGCGTCCGGGGCGCCAAAAAAATCCGAACACGCCTCTATTGACATAACGATAGATGCGTGTTCAGTTGTTTTTGAGCGCTCCGGACGCTAAGATATTTATGGCGACTGTATAAGCAACTCAGCCGAGTATACAAGTATAAAATTTCCATTGAACGTAAAACTAATCCAATCCGAACTTTCGGGTGATCCATCGAGTGATCAATCATCGATTATTGATGGGTTTTCCAATGTAGGCACTGTACGAGATCTCGCAAAAAGATTGTTGGAAATATGATAAAATATACATCAACAGCCTATCTTAGTCCACTGCTATTAATAGACGCAGGCCTCTCCTATTAACTACCGTAAAACTACCCAACTATAGTCCAAAAGCTCTCAACTATGGTCCAAAACTAAGTCAAATATTTTGGATTTAGTGTAATTTATTGTAACTTAGATAAAACCCAAAATAAAAGATTTCCATTGATGCTTAATTACGAGTTGAACTTGTGGACCATAGCTGTAGTAGTGGATTATAGTTGTATGGTTTTACTGCTTTTAGACGCATTAGGAGGTAAATGCCCATAATCGCCACGCTGGGCAAGCGGATCGGAACATTCGGAACAACTCAATTTTTTTCTTAAAAAACGCTTAAAAAAGGGTCACGTAGTATGGATGTTCCCTTAGATATAATATGTCATTCATGTACCAAAGAAAAAATATCGAAGTTTTTAGTTTGAACCCACGTCCTCAGCTTTCGCGGCTGATGCCTAAACCACTCGGCCACTTCAGCTGTTGCTGTAGAATCTAATATTTAAATTGATATATTAAAACTATTAGTAGTGCCAAAATTATTTTCGTTGTCTTATTTTGTGTCCCTAAAAAATGTGACATAGTGGTGATTTTTTATTTCAATTTCATGTATGGATTAAAATCTAGCGTGAAAAAGGAATACAAGTGCACCGGATTTTTTTAATATACTGAGTCGAAACAGCAACTAAAAGCGTGACAGTGGTAGGAAACAAGACAACGAAAAGAATTTTGACCGAGTTACATATCAATTTCTGGCGCCATCACTCCGTTCCACATTTTATTTATTTAATCTTTATTGCACAAAAGAAAACCTTAATGTACAAAAGGCGAACTTAATGCCAAAAGGCATTCTCTACCAGTCAACTTTAAGGCAAAGCAGAGAAGTTGTGGGCGGTGCTATACAAGATTACTTACTACTTACTATAAATGAAACTACTTACCCTACGCCTATACGTACGACACGAATATACTTACTAAAATAACACATTGACTACAAACAAAGCCGTCCTGTCCCAATATACTTAATTTGACAATTTTATTTAATATCTCTTTAATCACATTCCTCGCCCTTTTAAATTTAAAAATGGAACCGGTACTCCATTCAAAACGATGTTCACATTCAAACAAAGGAAACCTTTGATCTTGAAAATTAGAATCTCTTTTGAAACAGTCGCTCGCGTTTTAAGCTCGACGTATTTTAGGCTATACTTTATTTTATGACTTAGGGTCTGTTCACACTAGCGATTCACTTCACATTTTAAAGCGATTTTTAAACAAAAATCGCCGCGATTCTTAGTGCTCGCTTACACCATAAAAGGAACCTACGTGCCAAATTTGAAGTCTCTGAGACCAACGGCTTAGGCTGTGCGTTGATTTATATAGATTTTTATAAAAAGGACAGTACTTTTTCTAAGAGATACAATTCTTGGCAGTGTATCTTATATTACATACTTTTTGACCTACTTTTTATATTTTTTTTAATACAGAACTTTTTGCTCTACACTGCGACGAGGAAGCTGGAACCTGAAACGCACGATTTTTTTTAATTCCGCCAAGTTTATGGAGAAATGTCATGTTTATTTTTATCTTTTCTTATTGTTTGCACGCGTCGCGTCACAATAGCTTGTATTACACGCGCCTACATCTACCCACGCAAATCATTTCATGTGATGAAATGTGATATATTGACGTAGATAGTATGTTTTCCTTCGAAATATCTGTAAATACATCATGTTTTGATGTTGTTTAGATGGCTAGGAAATACCTTTTCTTTATATATAAATACCACCCACACAAGTCACTGATCTGACAGTGGCTGTATTGAACATATTAATTCTTAATTTAATATGCATTAACAATCTCGGTGTAATTAATAAATTGTAAAAACTACAAGTCTGATAAACATGCCATTACTATTACTAAGCATTTCATAAACAGTTTAAATCACATTTTCTATTTTATTTCAATATTTTGGCTTTGTATTGGTATAACTAATATATATATATTTATGAATACACGGTATGAATTTTTCAAATTACTTTTCATTTTAATAACGATGGGATCTTTAAAATTTATAAAATCTATAAATTAAATCTAAGTAACATAAATAACCTAAACTATACCCATCTAAGATTGGTCCTTATGGCATTGTACCGAGGATGCTGGCGACATTTCCTCGCTGTACCGCAATGCTGATATGCTGTGCGTTTCGGCATTTCGGCAAACAAAATATATTATTTCCATATTGTGTCTGATTCGCAGGTAATTTTTTTAGGCCGACTTCAGTAAAAAATAGTTTGACTTTTAATTTCATACATTTAATTTGTGACTATTGTTATATTTAGTATTAAGTGCGATTATTTATGCAACTCCACTCACTCATGATTATATTATTGTGTAAATACATTACTGGTTGTCGATTTCCGAATGCAGTTCGAAGTTCAAATGTGCAAAGACTGCACAGCAACAAACACCCACCCATTTCGCCGCGTCATCTAATTAAATGATTGAACTTGGCGGGACACGCCACCGCGTCTATCTCCACCTCAGAATTCGTCAACCACGACAGAAGCTGCCTCTCTCGCACTTGTAAATTGAATCGTGAGTGCGACAGGGACGCAACATGTCGATCGTAGTTTGAACCATCGAAAATTGCAACGCCAGTTATCCGGAATTCGGGGTGAACCACAGATGTCATATATACCATAAATCAAGCAAACGTACCTACTTAGCGTGTCAAATGAACTCAGTAAAATCTACTGAGTTGTTCGTCTTTAATCGCAGCTTGCAGCTTTCGGGCGTCACATTTTGTAAGTTGAAGTGAACAAAAAACATTAATAATGCCTCCTTAAGTAATATTAATTGCAACAACACAAAAAAATATGAATACTCAAGGGCCTGAGACATATTTAAAATCATAGGCAAGTAACAACTTCAGTACAAAATCTGACATGCTCGGCCGCCATACAAATGAATGAACTTGTTTCTTCTATCCAAATCTAATTCTGTGTTCGAAGTCCTTCGAAAATTGCAACGCCATTTATCCGGAATTCGGGGTGAACGTACTATCTCCTCGCGTTGCTAGACAACCCTTGGGAACATTTGACGCAGGTAGATTAATAGAGGGCTGCGAGCGATGATTTGAGGGTTACGCTTTTCATTTAGCGCATGTAGCGATTTTGAGAGGGTTGGATTCGTCTATCATTCAGAATCAACTGGATTTATGCTAATAATATTTACGAATCCTGACGGCTGATTATTTTATTTTAAGCTCTATCCAACTGATAGCCATCTTGGTTGTGATCAGGTGGGGCAAATGCAATTATGAGGTAAATGCGACTAATTGAATTTTCCCTTGATTAATTTCTAAGATCTAACTTTTGGAATATGGAACATTGTTTTATTTATCTAAATCAACACAGTAAGATGTACGATCTTTTTACAAAACGTATAAAGGTGCATTCAGACCAAAAGAGCATTCGCTGTTCTATCCTCCGCTCTACTAAATCAACCAATCACGTTTTGTGTAACGATCGAATTTCGTAGAGTAGGGGGATAGAACAGCGAATGCCCTTTTGGTCTGCATGCACCTTTAGATAAAAAGGAATTTCAATTACATAGTAGAATTTACCTTATAGTTGCATTTATCTCACCTGACCTTATGTACTCTAGGTAGGACACTAGTCTTGAGCAGTATAAAATAAATAAATAAATAGCTTGGGACATCTTTACACAAAATCGACCTAGTCCCACGGTAGATGTGGGTACCAAGCGACGGTATTGTAATAGATACTTCCCACACCTTCTCTGCTTTGCCTTAAGGTTGACTGTTGACTGTTAGAGAATGCCCTTGGCATTAAGTGCGCCTTTTGTACGTTAAGATTTTCTTTTGTGTAATAAAATTTAAATAAATACTTATATACATAGACAGCAACAACCAAGCAACAAATATTTCTAATAAATAAATACACAAATAAAGCCCTCACCAGGAATCGAACCCGAAACCTCCAGCTTCGTAGGCACAGGCAGGGTCACTACCAACTACCAACTAGGCAACGGAGGCTGACAAAATGTTTGTTTATTGTTATGGAATCTTTGTTTTTGAGGTCTGTTAAGTGTTAATGACAACTAGCGCCATTCTATCTTCGCAATATATGTAACTGCATATACTCCATTTCAAATACCATGGCCCAAACAAAGCTACATAACATTTTGAAGTGGCATCATCGGGCCATGGTATTTGAAATGGAGTATACCTACCTTGCCGTGTGGTGACAGCAGGGGAAGAATACATTTGTCACCACCCCAACTCCTGCAAGTGTCGTAAGAGTCGGCTAAGGGATTGAAGTGTCACTGACCATTCTACAAGATTGATGATGGGCAGCAGCGTCATCATAGTGGACACATTACTGCGATCGTCAATCCGCTTGCCCAGTGTGGCGATTATGGGCATTTACCTCCTAATGCGTCTATGCGCATAGTTCATAGGAGAGGCCTACGTCCAGCAGTGGACTAACATAGGCTGATGATGATGATTATACCTACCTTAAATTCTGAAATAAATCGGTCTGTTGCGTGTTTCATTATTGTTATTCTGTACACTCGGACTTTTGACGAACTGGCCGGTCATTCCCAAGTCTTGTATTCTGTACTTCGTCGGCTCGTAAAACAAAGCTACTCGTAGGATGATTGATAGTAGCGGAAGCTTTCTATTTGCGTGTCTTGTTGCCGAGTGAAAAACGTACGTTAATGCGCGTGCGTTTCCGGATATCTTGTTTAAGCGGTCTAGTTTTTTGAAACGATTGCTGTAAAAAAGTCCCGTAAAATCCAACTATAGTCTAAAAGTGCATTTAGACCAAACGAGCATTCGCTTATTCTATCCCTCACTCTACGAAATTCGTTCGTTAGACAAAACGTGATTCGTCGAAATTCGTTGATTTTGTAGTGTTGGATAGAATGAGCGAATGCTCGTTTGGTCTAAATGCACCTTAATACTGAAACCTGCAACTATGGTTCACAATTTCAATTCCTAATAAGTATCAGTTTCAATCTTCGGTTTAGCTTTGTCCAAGTTTTTATTATTATTTTATTCTAAATAATCACGTCTAATGGAAGATATTCCATTAAGTTTTGGAGCATTGTTGGGAACGTTTGAACTACATAGCATAGTATAGATAGCCATTACTACTACTACATAGTAATTATAACCTCCTCCTGCCCATTGTGATTCGTAAAGAACATATTCGATTTTTGTCAAATTATTAATGAAAAGCCCATGCGCATGTATTGGAGCAGCGATGTGTATTAAACAAGGTGCATTTAGACCAAACCAGCATTCGCTCATTCTATCCCCCCCTCTACGAAATTCGACGAATCACGTTTTGTGTAACGAATTTCGTAGAGTGGGGGATAGAATGAGCGAATGCTCGTTTAGTCTAAATGCACCTTTACTAGTTGAATAATATTAAAGTCCCTTCGGAAAAAATCTAGATGACAACATTAATGTCAAAATACTAACAATAGTTAATTAGATTCGCAAGAACGTGTTCTGCCTAGTAAAACTTCCGACGGATACTGATACTGATACTGATACTAGTGGCCACTCCAGCCAGCAGTTCTGCTGCAAGGACTCGGAAGAGGTGACTACGAGAGGGAGGAAGTGTTAGTGCAAAATGGCATATGGTGTTCGCATGTCCGTCCTGCCTCACCATAAGTTGTACCGAGTCGATGGTGAATGTCAGTTTCACACCACACCGACTGAACCTCAAACACTAAAGCAATTCAGTTACGCGAGCACACCTACTCGTTTAGCACCAACGTCCGCCGCCCCACCGCAGGCATCAACAACCTGCCCGAGACACCGGAGCACCAAGTAGATAGGACGGAGTGTAGGGTTCGCAGTCAGGATAGTAGGAGTGACAGGAGGTGGAGCCGACCCGAATACAAGGCATCGTGAAGCCAGCATGAGGGAGATAGATACTATACTTGATGTGTAATATATATACTAAATATGTGACTGCATTGTGCCCCCCAACCCCATCTTTCTTTCATGGTCTTCCAGTACTTTTTTTTTCTTTTGATACATTCAGCATATCTTGAAATTGAAGCTTATCATGACATGTGTATGTGAAGTAAATAAAATCCTTGTTCCGATCGTTTTTTCTTTTAGCTGCATAAAACCACGAGACTTTTCTTGAATGTAGTGTTGACTAACGGCCATAAGATTATTTGTTACATTTCATACATATTATGATAAATTATTTTATCGTATTCCATTTTGATGCAAGTATTTTCAGGTGCGATGAACTATCTGCTGTTGTTGTTTGTTCCAGGCACGTGACTCTTTTCACAAGCGCGTTTGTCTGTATCTGTCCTGTATTAAAACCACAACTACTACACCACTATAACACTATTACTCACACTTAAATATGTATTAAACACTTAATTTAAAGCTGTCGATATAGTTCTTATCTTGTCCGAGATACATCGCTGAATCGTGAATACGACTATTATCCATAATTATGGATCCTCAGTCCACTGCTAAACCCTCGTCACAGCCATTACGGTACACTTCAATACTGTTTTTTTTTCTTTATCATCAGTAGCGACGTACAGTACAATAGGACAACGTAGAGTACAGGTCTTCGCTATTTTTCCCCCAGAGTGGGCCAGCATTCTTTCTAACACCGTCTTCCATTCTTGTTGGGGGTCTGTCGATATCTAAATATCAACCTCCTGGCTAATAATAGATTGATTACCCACATGTACACCGCCGAAACATTCAATTCACTAACTCTTAGTAATAACGTTTAACCAGTATTGTATCACAATATACAAATTGTTGCATTATACCCTAAAAAAAGGGATACATTTCTAAATTTTTAGTTGCCGCGTGCCGCAGGGTCCATCACTATAACAAGGAACGTTTATATTGTATTCTCACACTCACTTTAATTCACTCACTGGCCACTATAAAATTAAAAACACTAAATATCTGTATGGCACACACATATTACATTAGATTTAGACATTTTCCCAAAATTGATAAACGAATACAAAATGATTTTACCAAAATAGACATGCTTAACGCCCGTGTACTTAAATCTTATGCAAACATCTGGTCAACAAAAGCGCTATTGTTTTGTGGATTTTTACGATATCCCCTAGAGGTTGCTTATTGCTCATAGATTTTTTTACCACTTTCTTAAAAAAGCCTTATCTCTGCCAGGCTTGTATCTAATGTCGGGACCTATTCAAAATGTTTTATGATGACAATTTAGGCCATTTGTTCGGAGTTATTAGAATTTCTCCGACTTTTTAGTGATTTTATGGCTTGCTGTTACCAGACATATTCACCGTTAGTGAAACGTGGGAATAGTTATTTGTCATACAAGGGTGCAAAGTTGTATTTCACCCGCGAGTATGAAATTGAAACACGAGCAAGCGAAAGGATTCTATAGTTGAACCACGAGCGAAGCGAGTGGTTCTAAAATAGAATCCTGAGCAGCGAGTGTTTTAACATACGAGAAGTGAAATACACCTGCACCCGTGTGTAACACAAAACTTTTCCCCTCACTATAGCGAGGAAACTCAAAAAAGGTAATTATTTGTTCACATTACAATCATCATTATCATAGATCATCGTTAGTGATAATAATTTTCCAAATGCATCATGTATTTAATGCAAGATTTTGTCGCAGTAAACTTACCACGAAAAAGTAAACGCAGCACGATTTTAACACATTCCTGTAGTTGCACACCAACGCCAATGCATTATTAAATCATTCTCATTCATTATTTTTACAAAATTATAACAGAACACCCTGAAAGTTGTTTAGTTTACTATTTTTATGCGTGTTCGAGTCGGTAAATAAAGATTATAACCTATAATATTCTTTGACAATGTTGACGTTGACATTTTCTGCGTTTTGTGATTGCATCTAGTCATCTTATCATCATTCACTAAAACAATTGTTACTTATGGAATTTTAGGATTTATATGTTAAAATCATCATATTATATAAAGGTTTGTATTTTACACTAAATTCTCAAACAAATTATTTAATTATCATTAATATGGAACAATTTCCATGAGCATTTTACGTTTTGTTATTCCAAAACCAAGATCATTACTTTGCCACACAAGTGAATAATATGCGTTTTTACACGTTCGTATTAAAGGATAAACGAGCACTTTACGAGCTAGTGAGGGGAAAAATGATTGACATACCTGCGAAGATTTGTCAATGTGGTAGTACATATTTAATTTCTCAATGTGCATTTAACGGTGTGCGGTTTATTTTTATTGTTTAAATCTCTCGCGATAGTGTAAGTAGGTACTTCATATTCAACCTTAAAATCAGCAGCACATTTTTTTTTTTCCACTCGGGCTGCATTTATTTGCGACATGTTTGTAGGCCTTAAGTAATTTTTGGCAAGTAATTTATCCAAAGTAAAAAAAAATAATTGGTTTGATCTCCCCTGAATTGTATGCTTTTTTAATTATAAACTCGTTGCAGCAGTGTGTTGGCAACTGTGGGGTCCGACCGGGGAACGTTCGCGCACTCACTAGACTCTGTACACGTTTTACACATAAATGTATTTACATAGTGGGACACTTCACAAGTTCACATTCGCATTTATAACGCGCACTTTCGTACGATTGAACACTTTTACGAAAATGATAATCCGACATAATATTAAAATAACCAAATACACAATACACATAATTATACACACACATATATAATTATACACATTGATTGAACACATTTCATGAAAATGATAATCCGACATAGTATTAAACACCTACACAATGTAAACTTACATAACAATTTACTTTAAAACTTGAAACTTAATTTAAATTTAAGTTATAGAGGTGAGAGGAGATTTCAAGATTAGATTCGATAGCTTGAAATTGAGGTTGTCAGGTCCTGTTATGCCTTGATTTTGCAACAAAAAATCTAAATCAAAACGATCTCACCGAGTTTGCTGAGGGAGTAGGTGTTACTCGTATATGCGGCTGTATCCGCTACGCTTGCGCCTGGTCGCTCGAGGCAGGCGGCTACGCACGATGTCGCGGGTTATCAAACGCACTAACACGCACTTGCATACACTCACTGAGACACGAAAATATTATATGGACGCGGCACTTTAGAATACATAGGATAACACTATTCGCGTAATTGTAAGCAGAATTTAAAGTCGGGCTCAAGGGCTTTCTCTAATATTAGTACCCAAAAATGTTGCATTCGCTTCCACCAAATGTTGCGTGCACATCTGGTATCGGCGCCTATTGTCTTCGTGGGACAATTGGGCCTTAAAGGAACGACAGGATAATTGGGAAGCGACCGCTCAGCTCGGTGTCCGAAACGAAAACTCCCTAGTAAAACTTCCGACGGAGGGTAAAAAAACTCGCGCTACTGCTTTTTGCCTTTGAAGCAAAGTTCGACGATCTTTAAAATAAACACTAGCTAAACGGGAAACTATCTTAAAAATACCTACACCTTCATGTTTTTTGTTTAAATTGTTGAAGTTTAAGTAAGAAGTCCCTCATTTCATCGTTCATCATCAGCGTATGATAGTCCACTGCTGGATGTAGGCCTCTCCTATTAACTATGCGTATAGATAGACGCATTAGGAGGTAAATGCTCATGGTGATTTTTGTATGACATGTATGAATTAAAATCTAGCGTGAAAAAAAAAATAAGTGCACCGGTTTTTTTATGTATTTAGTCGAAACAGCAACTAAAAGCGTTACAGAGTGGTATGAAACAAGACAACGAAAATAATTCTGACCCTTGTCATAGAATAACACATACAGACGACTAAAGAGATGCATCCGAATTTAAACCTTACTGTATTACAACACGGTGATAAATTGCATTAAATTTTCGTGGTCGTTTGTTCCTGTACTATTTACTAAAGTTTAAATCGATATGGCACCATTATCCTCTGTCAATAGTCATTTACCGATGAAACCGCAACTTCAGTGAATAAACACAATACCTAATTTACCCCATTGACTGACGCCATAGCGCGCGATACAATGAACATGAGCGCAGTACTTGTTTACTATAGCGGCAAAAACTTATCAAGCGAAAGTTTTTACGTTCGATGGTAGCTTTAAGTTACTGTTATTGTTCGCTTTGGGTTCCGTAATCAAACATTGTTAGAACCGTTAAATTGTATGAAAGAAATAATTAAATTCAGAAAGAGTTCAATGCTGTTATAAAAATGACTGTTAAAAAAATATTTTGTTTATTTCTGAGACAAGTGCTTATTTATATTTTAACATTGATTGCAAAATCTCTTTTGTATGAGACTATGTGCGCGGTCACTAAACTCGCGTGTTACGTTACCTATTGTTTACTTAAATACTACTAATTTGAGCACTATATAGTTTAAACGGCATTTATTATTATATGATTACGTACATTAAATATAATATTTATACTACGCGTCTGCCAAATTGCTATTGATATTTCTCGTTTTACGATTAAATACAATTAGTTATAACAATTTTGTTTCTGAATACAACCGGCCTAGGTCTTCTTTATTTCACTAACCACTGGACTACGTACTTGCACTTTACCCGTATTTCTTCGTCGCAAACTGTCTTCTGTTATTTTGTACTTGGATTACATTACCTGAAAAGACAGAACAAATATTAATAATTAAACCTGAAAATACGTTCATTACTATGAACGGTAATATAAACAATTTTTCATTTACAAGAACAATGCCTGATAATCTTCAGAGTTTGCAGACTACAGTAACTGCTGAATAATCTGGCAGGCCGTATGCTACTTTGCCACCATCATGGCATATACAATTGTAAGAGGCTCTAGATGAAATCCGAAATAGACCCATACAGTTTGGTTTACCTTATGTATATCTACTTTACTTGTACTGGGTGCTTAGACAAATTGCCAATCGCTAACGCTCAATCGTCAATCGTAAACGAAAGGCAGCTAACTGTCTTTGTCGCACTAATATGAAAGAGTGACAGAGAGGGAAAACTACGAAACGCTACTAAGCGTTAGCGATTGGCAACTTGGCAAAGCATCCTGTACTGTCAAATAATGCAAAGTTTTTATAAGTTAAAAGCCACTCGCGCTTGGCAGGATTTTGGCGGCTCAATTAATTCAGTTATGTAGTAGTAGGTACAGTAAGTACGGTCATTGACCCTTTTTTGGGACGAATAGTAAACAACTCTCATTTTCAAAACATTTGTAAATACCAATTATTAGTTATGGGTAGTATGGGTTGTCAGATTAGAAGCTGCCAAAGTTATTATGCCATAATATTTGAAGAAAAAAATACATTTATGAAATTGAATTTTTTTTCGTAATTTAGATGGAACTTGTCTGTACTTTAGGCCAATGTTCAGCAGTGGACGTCTTTCGGCTGATATGATGATTTCTGTACTTTTAGGTAATTAATTGAAAGTATACAAATAATTTGTACATTTTCGGGTAGTTATAAATCCAACCCAATAAAAAGGTCATCTTCATCTACTTCGTCACGATGACTTTATTTAAAGTTTTATATTTCGTTTAGTACATATAAACATAGATGTAGTCAAAGACAAAATAAGATATATACAAAAATGTTCAAAAATATGTCCCAGTCCCAGTAGTGCACTCTAATTTTGTGAAATAAGAACGTCGTGACATATTTGGGTCAAAATTCTTTTCGTTGTCTTATTTTGTGTCCCTAAAAACGTGACGCAGTGGTGATTTTTGTATGAGATGATATTTTGCTTTCAATTTTTGATATTATATGGATGGATTAAAATCTAGTGTGAAATAGAAATACAAGTGCACTCGATTTTTTAATATACTGAGTCGAAACAGCAACTAAAAGAGTGATTGAGTGGTATGAAAGAAACGAAACAATGTAAAGTATTTTGACCCGTTTATGAGTGGATTCTTTAAATCATTTTTTTGCACTTGACTGTACCTCAAAGCCGCCTCACGAGCACCATTTTTTGTCACCGCAATGTACCTACCACTAAAAGTCCATTGATTATTTTTTGCGACAAGCGAGTAGTAAACAACTCTCTATTTCGGCGCGAGCGTGACGTTTCGACAGCGTTTCCGATCCGTTAGGACGGCGTTGGGTAATGTTACGCAATTAGTAATTGTGTTATTAGGACAATTTAATTGAGTTTTTGTAGCGCGGTGTTTATTTATTAAGAACCGCTGTTTAGTTTAGTTTATAGCCGGCCCAGGGACCTTGATGTCTATGACAGCTGTTCAATACATTACTTGTCAAGACGCGATATTGTTGACAGATAATGTATGGAACTGACAGCTGTCATATAGATCAAGTTTCCTCGGGCCGGATATAGTCATAGTTGTGGAATAACGAATACCTATATAATACGTTTGCACATACTTTAATCATCAACAGCCTTTTTCAGTCCACTGCTAGACTTAAGCCTCTCCTATTAACTATGCGTACGAACGCATTTGGAGGTAAATGGCCATAATCGCCACGCTTGGCAAGCGGGTTGGCGATCGCAGTAATGTGTCCACTATGATGACGCTGCTGCCCATAATAAATCTCTTATCAAATAATGGTCAGTGAACTTCAATCCCTTAGTCGACTTTTACGACACCCGCAGGAGGAGTTGGGGTGGTGACAAATGTATTCTTACTGCCGTCACCACACGGCCACACGGGCACATACTTTATGGTCATAATATTTCGTAAAATAATAATGCAAAATAGTACATTAGGGGGTGGATTTCAAAACTCGGAAAAAAGTTGCGTTTCGGTGTTAAAATATATTTTAGGTTTTTTACTTTGATTTTTATTCTTTTCGTTATTCAGTAGTTTAATCTTTAAGGCCCTTTGATCAAAATAATCGAAATCTAAATAGTTTCATTTTAATAAAATGTTTTATATGTCAAAAGTCATCACCATCTAACAAAAAAATCTGAACCTCCATATTTGTACTGAAAATTATCGCAAATCAAACGTACGATTGCGAATTTTACTTCAGTAATCGTTTTTAAATATTGTTGTTAAACGTTCAAAAAAATATGATAAAAATCCTTCATCGCGTAAGTACTATTTAAAATATTTAAAAGTTTAACACCAAAAATTCATCAACACCGTAAGCGCACTGTCAAAGTTGAGGTAGTTTTGTACTCGTGCGTCTAAATATACCGGGTGTACCTACGCCCGCCTCCTCAATTCAGGTGAAACAGCGGAACCGAGTACACGTTTGTCTTTGCGGGCTCAAACCAAAAAAAAACATAAAAATGTGACTGCAATACGTGATTAACACGCTGTGGCGTTATAACCATCCACGAGTGGTTTACAGTAAGTAATTGAATAATATTTAAACTAATTACTTGGGAATACGTAACCTTAAAGGAACTTACTAGTGAGGCGTTGACGTTGCTTTAAGTATTAGTGTTCTAAAATAATCTAGGATTTTGTGTGAAATCGTCAACACCGAGCGTGTCAATACCGGTACTAAAGCAATGGATGGTTATGATCCTGTATGTATGGAGTTGACAATTTTTGTAAATTGGTCCATAATTTTTGGTTTTTCTTGTAGTAGCAAGTGCCATTAAATGTTCAGCGGTAGAGAAAAGTCTGAGAAGGGAAGGAGTCAACAAGACAATAGCGCTATGGTTAGGGAAATTGCTCAAGTGTAGATCTGTAAAGGCGATACTGGGCGGAATATAAAAAGTCAATTAGTCCTAAAAGAGGTTTCCCACAGGGTGGACTTGTACTCATTAGTGAAGAAAATAAGGGGGGGCTATATATGCAAGCTTACTCCGATGACGGAGTGCTATATAGTCGAACGTGGACCGGTACTAAGCACCATAAGGGACATAATGGCCAGTAGTATCCAAAAAGTGCTGGAATGGTGCAGAGAGAGAGACTGGATTTAAATCCATCAAAAACGAAGCTCGTGTTATTCACTAACAAAAGGAAGACAGAAGAGATGAGGCCCATAAGGGTACATGACAAGTAGCTGGAGTTGGTAAACGAGCAAAAGTATCTGGGGGTGACTCTGGGTAGCACGCTCAGGTACAAAACTCATGTAAAAGAACAAACGGCGAAAGCCATAAGAACACTGTATCTATACAAAAGAGCGGTGTGAAGGAAATGGGGGTTAAAGTCGAGGATATTGGAATGGATCTCCAAGGCGATAATACTTCCCGAGTACTATATGGAGCGGTGGTCTGGTGGCACAGAGCACATATTAAGAAATATCAGAGGTACCTAGCAAAGGTGCAGAGGCAACCCGACAACCCGACACACGCCTTAGAGGTAATACTAGGTATAAAGGCGCTACATATAGAAGCGGAAAAGAGGGCCATGGAACAGTGGTACCGAATGAAGGCATACAAGGAATGGAGAGGAAGTTGCGTACACAAGCGACACGAACTAATACAAGATAGGGTACTGTCTAAAATGGAAATGATGGTAACTCACAATGACCTCATAAAGAGGAAGAAGATATTCGATAAGAAATATAGAGTACATATTGGGGAGAGGGACAACTGGAAGGTAAACGTCGCACATCCGACGTTTATATGCTTCACTGACGGTTCGATAACAAGCTCCACAGGTCTAGCTGGAGCAGGCATACCTAATATATAGTTATCCCGAAATTGGGGGAAAAGGTATCTGTCCCACTTGGTAGGTATACGAGTGTGTTTCAGGCAGAAGTTTGTGCCGTACTACGGTGCGTAAGGCCCATAAAGGAACAAGTGCAGCAGACGAGGGCCGTGGTCATATACACGGATAGTCAGGCAGCAGTGAAAACGCTAAAGAAGCCAGCGACAATATCTTCTTTGGTACAGGAATGTAAGGAGACAGGAACTAAACTCGCTTGGAAGTTTGGAATAAACTACAAACATTCAAAGGCGCTTTGAAAATACATTGTTGATTTGACTGAAAATTATTGATTTAATTTAATACCCTTATGAATCTTATGATATAGTAAATCGTCATTACCATACACATAGTATCATCACCATCCATTAAAAAATCATAACCATGGCATGGTCGTCATAACCATCTCGTATAAAATATTTTTGTTGCCTATAATTTCGAAATTATGCATCAAATTATTGTGGAATCATAACAAGATACTCTAATAAATATAACTTAACAATTCTAGATACATATTTATGCATTTAATTAATAAAAGAAAAAAAAAAAAATTTGTATGGTGAAAATTTTCTTGATGAAATCCACCCTAGGACAGAAGTGTCTCGTAGGTACGACACGTTTTTTTAGTACAGTTGGCCCTCCGAAGTTTTGGACCTGACGTAATGACCCACTTCTCGCACTCGAGTCTAAAAAAGGCACCATCTCTACTAAAAATAAACTTTATTTTATGCCTAATTAGTTTATTATAGAATTAATTAGGTGGTACAGTTCGCCACTAGACATTAGGGTGGATCGATTTTTTTATTTTCGGGTAATCATAAAATAATCTTTACAAATCAATACTATGCGGCTAGAAAAACAAAAAATATTATGACCATTTTTGGATATTTTATCATTATGGACCCCATTTAGAAGCCCGAAGATAGGCCTTCTTTTTAAGGTTTTTTTAAGAAAACTCGGATGAGCAAGGATATTTTCCGTTTTAATTTTATGGATAAACAAAATAAGATTGTTTTTCATAAATTTAATGTTTGTGTGATTTAATTATATGAAAATTGTTCTAAATAATTTTCAACTTTGAGGCTCTTGGGGCAGTACTTCCCGAATGATTATCGGAAAAAGATATATTGTTGAAAAAGTAACTTTTTAGACAGGTTATTCCTATAGGGCCGCGTTTCAGAAAATCCTGAAAAAAAATTTTGGCCCATACATTGAAGTATGAAAAAAAATTTTTTTTCGGATTTTTGGAACCGCGGGCCAATAGAATGATAGTCGTAAAAATTAACATTCTTTAACAATATACCTTTTTCCGATATTCATTGGGCAAGTACTGCCCCAAGAGCCTCAAAGTTGAAAACCAGTTTTTGCCGATACTGGTTATAATTTTCATATAATTAAATTGTGCAAGTTCTAAATTTATGACAAATAATGTTATTTTGTTTCTACATAAAAATAAAACCGAAAATTTCCACGAACTACTGACTTTTCTTTAAAAAACCTTAAAAATAGAGTCCATTTTTGGACCTATAAACGAAGTACAAAATAAAAGTAAATCCAAAAATGATCATAATATTTTTTGTTTCTCTAGCCACGAAGTATCGATCCATAAAGATTATTTTATGAATTTCTAAAAATAAAAAAATCGATCCACCCTACTAGACATGTCTGTCTTTGGGTCCGAAGTGTGCAAAAATATCTAAACATGCCTTTATTACCATAACTATAGACGCGTGTTCAGATATTTTTGAGCGCTCCGGACGTTATGATATTATCTGATGGCGATTGTATGAAAATTAATAATGAAAAATCTGGTTACAGTATTGTACTCGCATGAATCATCATTATATCAGCGGAAAGACGTCTACTGCTGAACATAGGCCTCCCCAAAGATTGCCACAATGACCGGTCCTGTGCCACCCGCATCCAGCGGACTCCTGCGATCTTCACCAGGTCATCAGCATGAATCAACTTATTTGCTAAAGAAGCTCCCTAAGAATCGTGTTTTTGGATAGGTTCTAAATAATAATAGAACCACAGAAGTTTGGAATTAATACTACATGATAACAACGGCTTTACGTGTTTTTTAAATAGAAATAATATTTTGATACACCCGTCTCTTTATAATCATTACAATTAAAAGGAGATAGCTGCGAGTAGGCCGCTTGTTGCTATCAAACACAAGATATGGCTACCTGTCAGATATTATTTCTAACGCTCAGGGCATGGACTACTACTAATTTCGAGGATTTTTCTCTGTCACTCCAACGAAGGCGTCATTAGAGTGAGAGAGGCAAATCCTCGAAATATGCGAATATCGTTTTTCGCGGTGGACCGCTGGTTTACTATTACTATGGTGAAATAAATATATCTGTCAGTTTAATTTTAGCTGTCTTTTTCTTTTCTATGCCTGGGGAAGATAGTTTTACTTTTATCTAACGGGTATAATTATATTATTTATTAGAGTATCGAAACGGGCTGTAAATACAAGCAAAAGAAGTGTAAAAATGTCTTGAACATCGCATGAAGTTATAATTTATCCTGTTAAGTAACTCAAGGTTTTGAAGTCAAGGTTGTAATACTTACTAATCTTGAATTCGAGCCAAATGCCCTAGAAAAACACTGCGGTAGAAGAAACTTAGTTACCTATAGGTATCTACATACATACAAATTGAAATGATTTTCATTCAACGCAACTTAACCGTGTACACATTATAATCATCCTGACGTCGTTACAAACCTGGCCTACTACCGCGCAATTAGAAATTCGTCGAGGATTTTTCTCTGTCACTCAAACGAAGGCGTCATTAGAGTGAGAAAGATAAATCCTGGCGCTGACTGCAACTAAGGTTTTTTAATCTCACGCTCATTTGGTGTTGGTGAAAATACCCATAAATTATAAAAGGACCATCATAAGCCTCCCTTTTATTCCGGATTAATTAAATAAATAAATATATTGGGACTTCCCACACAAATCAACCTAGTCCCACGGTAATAGGATGTAGTATAAAGTATTTATTAACTAAATATATGAACAAAGAAATGATTAAATCTAACTTAAAAAATAACTAAACTTAACTTACAAAAATAACTAAACTTAACTTAAAAAACAATGAAAACTAACTATAAAATAAAAACCTTAAAAGCAACCTACAAAAGTATACCTACAACCTACACGTCCACCTCCAAACCTTCCCCCGGTGGCAAGGTGCCCATGACACAGGCAGCATTCCCGCGCTGTATCGCAATTGCGAGCCTCTGCGCGAGAAAACTGCCTGCTCGCAGGTCCCCCGTTGCCTCCCTTAGGCGTTTCCCAACCTCTTTAAGGAGCCTGCGAGCACCCTTGCCCCACGGGCCGAGTGTCTCGACGCCAACAGCTGCGAACTCGTAGTTGGCGCCGAGACAGCTGTATTTATTACATTTCGACCGCTCTCGCGCGTCCGCCGCCGACCCGGCCTGTCGACTGGTGGCTGAAATGTAGGACGCCGCCAGCGTGTCAGCGCAGGTGGCGTCCCACACCAGCGCACGACCCATCCTCCACGGGATCAACGTCATCCCGTCAGGGCGCTTGCCATCATCCCGCACTATTCGTGGTTCCAAAAACGCGGGGACGTTGGCGCTGACGAGAGCCCTTCTGATGATGTCGTTGATCTCGGAGTGGCGTGACAGACGGCCGGCGCCCGAGGAGCACGAGAGACCATGGTACCCGTATTGATCGACCGCAGCCCCACAAGAATAGCAGCTGTGGTCCGCGCAGATTCCGACCCCAAGGCGGAGGCCGACGGCAATGCGTATAGTACTTGGGTCGATTAAGGTACCCGTGTGGGGTGAAGGGTACGCATGTAGCCAGTGGCCAGATTCTGGCTTGGATACGGCCAGAAGTCTCGCAAGATCCTTGCCCGTGGAAGTGGCTACAAGCGTACTTAAAGTGGCTGCGGAGGCTATGGTGTCCCAGGCTCTTTGCCTGTCAGGCTTGGACGGTAGATTTGGGTTCGGCCCGGAGAGCCAAGCATTCATGGCTCCATCCAGACACGCAATCTCGCAGTTAGTGCCCACAGGGGCTTTAAGGATTTTCCCTGCGAGATTTGACGTGCTGTGGATAGAAGACAGGAATGCTGGCAAGGCAACACTTGCTACGTTCCGAGTCCCCAAACCGCCAAACCTTATTGGCAAGCATGCTTGAGTCCATGCTTGCTCGCTAAGTCGAACGTTAAGAACGGCTTCAATTTGGGATTTCAGACTGAAGTCTAAAGGATTTATCAAATTGGGGAATTTCCAAATAGGACAACAGCGGAGGAGGTAAGTAAATTTTGGAATAAGTAAACAGGATTTTAAAAGGACTAAAGCACAATGGCTATTAATTTTGACAAGGCGATCCGAATGAGATTTGAATGTCGAGATTGACTTATCTAAAAGAGAAGGTATAGCCTCATCAAATATGGGCGCACCGAGTAAATATAGGTTATCTTTTGTCATAATTTTGATATTCGATGCTACGTTATTAAAATTTTGAATTATTTGTAACACACTCTGTGGCTCTATGTTATCCGAAATGTATAATTCACATTTATTAAAATTCAATTCAAGGCCTATATTATTGAAATCGTTTTTAATTTTGACTAGATCTGCTAAGACATTCTGTGAATTTCCGCCTAATGTCCCATCATCAAGGTACCAAATATTTAATTTTGAATTTAGATTGTGGATTATTGAATTAATTGCTAAACTAAAAATAGCCGGACCAAGAGGATCACCCTGCTGGCAACCTACGGCTGAAAGTATCTCATTATTTTTATGTAGTAATTTTGATGGAGAATGATAACATTGAAGCAGAAAATTGTAGATCTCCGGAACATTATTTTTTATTTCGTTAAGCAGGGTGTCTCTTTTAACAGAATTGAAAGCGTTCTTAACGTCCATCTTGAGAAGTACTTCGCAATCGTTACCTTTCACAAAGGTCCGTACTGCATGTACAGCCGCCTCGCAGCCACCACGGGTGCCAAAACCGACCTGTACAGGTTCGAAAAGATTTTGCAATTTAGCGCGTGTTAGCCTGACACAGACCTTTGCCGCCAAGCGCCGAAAGGTCGAACCTACAGCGATGGGGCGTACGCCCGCGTCCCTCTTCGTGAGGGCTATCAGATTGGCCCCATAGAGTACCGATGTCACATCTTGGCAAACATCTCCCAGCAGCATAAGGTTTACCAATCTTGTCAGACTTGTGATGAGATGTTCACCAGCCACACCAGTGCTATGGCTGGTGAGGTCCACCAGATGCTGCGGGGAGATGCCATCCAAGCCGGACGCCGATCCCCTCGGGAAGGACGCGAGGGCCGCCATTACCACTGCCTCTGTGGCATGGAGACAAGAAGAGGGATCTGAAGGTGGGTCCACAAAAGCGGGGGTTGAAGGGCCAGGGGGGTGTTTGGCTTGTAACG
The DNA here is from genome assembly GCA_025490895.1 of Thaumatotibia leucotreta. NCBI lineage: Eukaryota > Metazoa > Arthropoda > Insecta > Lepidoptera > Tortricidae > Thaumatotibia > Thaumatotibia leucotreta. Next base: position 15,001 of record JALPQI010009825.1, on the reverse strand, counting down.
CAGCTGCGGTCTCCGGCGTATCGGGTGCAAGGGTGTCACTAGAGAATAAAAGTCGCGAGGCTCCTTTAAGATCCCCATCATGTATTTTCTCTTCAACTTTTCTAAATATATTGTATTTCTTAGAGTTGGATCTGTATGAACTAGTTGTTTCTGGCAGGCTAGGCGCAGAAATATTATTTTTTATTTTACGAGTCAGAGATATATTCTCATTGCTATCAGAGATATGCAGAACTTTGAAACAGAAGGTTAATAAATTTTGCCATGAGTCCAAATCATTTTTGTGCACGCAACTATCTATAGCAGTGGTAAGTGCTTCAGCCACTGGAGACCGCGCACCTCGTGGTATGCGTTTTATTAGAGGTTTGGAATGTTTGAGGTTGCCGAGGAAGGTCTGGAGTGGGATCGTCGGGTTAAGCTCAATTAAGGCTTGTGATGTGGGTACCAGGCGACAATATTATATTATAATAGATAGATACATATAGATACTTAAATACATAGACAGCCACGACCAAAGAACAAATATTTGTGATAAATAAATACACAAATACCTCGCCGGTATTCGAACCCGGAACCTCCAACTTCGTAGACAGGGTCACTAATACCAACTAGGCTACGGACGCTGAGAAAATTATCAACATGATTTATCACTTTATTAAATTTACACAAGGTATTAATTATTAGTGGATTTCTCGATACATATGTACGCATACTGGCTACTGTAAACATACCCTTATATTATGATTATACTAGTTTTCACACATACATTATGTAAATATTATAATGCGTATGAAAGCCAATATTAAACACATGCTCAAGTAAGCGTTAGAAAGCGACAATTTACGGTTTTCTTTTATACGTAATGACCATGTCATATGAGACTTGTCACTTGTCTAGTTGCGCTTAAAGTAATTGCTATGGCAGATACGGGCGAGTTAATAACGTAAGTACCTACATTACTGTCGAGGTACGGAAAAGGCCCATTTGCAGGCTGAATATTTGTTTAAACAACCAATCCGATTAATTTAATATGAAGCCTGCAAAAAAAGCCTTTCCATTCGAGTCAGGTATAGTATAGTGATTTTCAAAATGGTGAAAGAATATATATTTCACGTCAATTTACTTACAATGAATGTACGTGTGAGTGATAAACCGACACATTTTATTTAAAGTTATCATAAGTATGTAGTCCCAAATCCCGATTTCCTATTTTCTTTATGGATTTGGCCTAGTTTTAGAGATGTTTTTTTTGTGAAAATTAGTTTTTATGATAACTCAAAGAAAATGTGATTTTGGTGGCAAATCTGTCAATTAATCATGCGGCGCAGTCCAGAGATACTATCTATACTGTCAATAAAAAGTAACATTATTGTACGTTTTGAAGGCTTATTAATTCTCCGTTATGATTTAGAAACAAAATATTTATTTAGTGCAAAAATACACAAAAAATTTTTTGTTGGGTTTTCGTCCACCACATTTCGTCCTATACCAGCTATACAAATACCAGCTATGTGCACAACACTATGTTATTCAAGAATGTATTTAATTATCATGATAATTAAATTGATTCTGCCAAAACCTTTCTGCAGATAGCCGGTATTTGCAGTAATAGGACGATTATTATTTTTTCGTGAATTCGACCTACTTTTACATAACATTTTTGTTTTCTACTACAAACGGTAAAGGCGATCTCGTTCACAATTCAGCCACTTTCAACATAATCTTAGCATCTTTGCACTCCGTGACTGTTTCACAAGGAATGTTATCATCTTATCTCGGAAGGTAAACATGCGATGCGCAGGAGTCGCTTTCTCTCTCATCTAACGTCCTGCGGTGAAAGCCGTGTTTATTATGTGACGTCAAATTATGGCAAAATAGCTTTTTATTGAGTGTCGAGATGTTATAACTTGTCCTTTCCTTGGTAAAAATGACGCATTTAAAGACTTGAATTTGAAATGATCACATTCGAAAATTGGAGTAAAGAAATGAAATTGACTTTTGTACCTATCTATACCTATACGAATTAACTAAGATACTCTGGCTGGCTCTGTATGCATCAGCCTATAATAGTCCACTGCAGGACGTAAGCCTCTCCTATTAACTATGCTATACGCATTAGGAGGTAAATGCCCATAATCACCACGCTGGGCAAGCGGAGTGGCGATCGCAGTAATGCGTCCACTATGATGACGTTGCTGCCCATCCTCAATCTTTTATCAAATAATGGTCAGTGACAGTGACACTTTTGGTCACATGGTCAGTTCAGTGGCCCTGTAACATGAGCATAAAATTAAACGGTCGATTTTTAAGTATCTCAACAATTATTTCTGCATAATTAGAAGAAAATTTTTTTTTTAATCAAGAATTCAAAGACTTGCTACTTGCTGTAAAGGTGCGGTTAAACTAAAAGAGCATTCGCTGTTCTAACCTCCCACTCTACGAAATTCGATCGGTAAACAAAACGTGATTGGTTGATTTCGTAGAACGGGCGCTAGAACAGCGAAGTTCTTTTGGTTTAAACGCACCTTTAGTGGGCAAGCAGCTCGGCTATAACGCCTATAACATTAAAATGTACTAACATTAATTACAAACTAGATTAACCCCTGGAGTGCCTTGTGACAGATCCGTCACAAGCCAATTGGACTATAATATAAAATAATTAAAGTAATTAATCAACAAGCAAATGTATGGCAGCGGCGTTCCAGGGGTTAAAGACGCTCTACTTTAAAGTATTGAATTAGCATAATCAATTACATTAATGAGTTGTTAATTAACAAACTAATTATCGTTCAAACCACTAGCTCGTGGTCTAATCATTATGATATAAAAATATTTCACAGTCCATCGCTATTTTTTAATAACAAAAGTAAAGATTGATTGCGTTATTTCAAAAGCAAATAAACGGCCTGGAGCATGTCGGGCATAAGGTGAAGATACACTCATCAGCATGCGTACGCATCATGTCTAATAAAATTGGCCGTTTAGTATGAAACGTGTAAGCATGCGTACACGTGCGGAAAGCTAGACGCGGTCCCATAGCAAACAGGCCTACTACCACGAAAATCGAAATTCGTAAATTTCGAGGATTTTTCTCTGTCACTTAAACGAATGCGTCATTAGAGTGAGAGAGACAAATCCTCGAAATTTACGAATCTCGTTTTTCGCGGTAGGGCCGCTGACATTTTCTATAGACAAAATGCGTACTAATGAATGTGTCTTCACCCTTAATTTTTTCGCGTTTCATTTTAATTTAATTAATTTTCTATCTTAGAAGATTGGACTATTTGGAGGACAATGTTTTTTTCTCCTACCTGTTCCTAATCACAATTCCTTACGGATCATGACTATTTTATTGTTACACCTGTATAGTCTGTCAATATGATCAAGAAAATATAATCTTTCGCAATGCTCGCGCGCACGATGTATTAAATTAACCCTCTAATGCACTAGAGAGACAAAAATGCATTAAAATGTTGAATAGCAGTCAATAGAGTTCCAAATATAACCATATATGGACTCATTAAAGCGTTCAGGCCAGGGTGTTCAAAAACATCTGAGCAGGCTTCTATTGCCATCGCTTTTAGGTGCATTTAGACCAAACGAGCATTCGCTCATTCTATCCCCCACTCTACGAAATTCGTTCGTTACACAAAACGTGATTCGTCGTAATTCGTTGATTTCATAGAGTGGGGGATAGAATGAACGAATGCTCGTTTGGTCTAAATTAGAGATGGGCCGAATATTCGGTAATTATTCGGTATATTCGGCAATTTTTTTAATGTGCGTATTCGGACGAATAGTTCGGTTATTTTACGGAATAAACAATGTAAATTACAAGTTTACATTTTGGCAATTCATTGGAAAAAGATATCATATTTCAGCTAAAGAACTACCAAAAACAATTTTTTTTACGTCCGCTACTCATCTTCACAGTCACCATAATCAATATAACAGAACAAACTTAATTTTGTAACTTTTACCTAGTTTTTACACTGTTTCTAACGATATGGCGCAACCGAATATTCGGTTCGGTAAACGTGCATTCAGACCAAACGAGCATTCGCTATTCTAACCCCCTACTCTACGAAATTCGATCGTTACACAAAACGTTATTCGTTTATTTCGTAGAGTGGGGGGATAGAATAGCGAATGCTCGTTTGGTCTGAATGCACCTTCAGAGCTGAACCGAATATTCGTATTCGGCAAAGTCCGCATTTGGCCCATCTCTAGTCTAAATGCACCTTTCGAGTGCACGTTCAGATATTTTTGAGCACCGTAGCCGAGCCGATATATCTGATGGTCAGTGTATAATCAATAATCGTAAAACGTAACATAAACACAGCAGCGATAAACTAGTCGTAAAAAGGATGTGTTAATAGTGTTAAAGTCACGTTAAACCGTGGTACCAATCAGTGGGTCATGAGTCACAGGGGAAAGTGGGATCGTCTTTCGAATGCAAGGCATATACATACCATATAGGTACATGCATTGTATTTACTGTGATAATTGTGCAATTGTTCTGATCCGCGAATGCTTGGGTAACTGTTTCTCTAGATCTCATCATCATCTCAGCCATAAGACGTCCACTGCTGAACATTGGCCTCCCCTCTGGACCTCCACATGTACCGGTTAGATGCGACCTGCATCCAGCGTGTCCCGGCGACCTTCATAAGGTCGTCTGTCCATCTTGTGGGTGGACGTCCTACGCTGCGTTTGCCTAGCCGAGGTCTCCACTCGAGTAGTTTTCGACCCCATCGACCATCTGTTCTGCGTGCAATGTGACCTGCCCATTTCCACTTCAGCTTGCTAATCCGGAGGGCTATGTCAGTAACTTTAGTTCGCCTACGGATCTCCTCATTTCTGATTCGATCGCGCAGAGAAACTCCGAGCATAGCCCTCTAGATCTAATGTTAAACTTTTGGCCGCCAAGGACTGATTTATATCGGCACCGCAGTTTAACGCCAATGACCTTTATATAAGTCGCGAAACACAAAGCAATATAGACCTACAAAAGTTTATATTCAGTTTTGACACTTTGATGATATCGTGTCTGAAAGACAGCTTTTGTAATTGACGTGGCGTCGAAAAGGTTAATAGAGACAGCATTTCTCAAAAAAATTGTAAATTTGGATCACGTCTTAAATATTGATAGGCTGGTAGAGTCAATTGCTGAGCAAGATAAATAAATGTCTTGGGATATCTTACACAAATCGACCTAATCCCACGGTAAGCTCAACTAGGGCTTGTGATGTGGGTGCCAGGCGACGATATAATGGGCTGTCCCAGAAGTAAAGAGACAAAATTCGAATGAAAATATTTAATAAAAAAATCTTATAAAGCACTACTATTTACATTTAGTTACATTCAGAATTTCATTTTATTTGCTACTTTATATTAAATTTGCTTTTGCAAAGCCTCTGTAGCCAATTTTTCTAAGGTTGATTGCTACTAGTCTCATTACAGCTTTTCGAGACCTAGCTGCCACAATTTTAGCCAATTTAGTCAGTCTATGCTTAAATCCAGTCAACGATTTGGGTTTTTCTGTTTGTTTTTTATATTCTCGTTTACATAAAAGTCAATAAGCTTCAATATCAGGAGCTTGGGGAACATTTGGGGCGTTGTTATGTTTTTGTATGAAATCTATACCTGCAGCCTCTAGATGTTGAGTGACTGCCGTGGCGTAGTGGCATGAAGCCATATCCGGCCAGAATATAATTTCTTGCCTCTGGTAATGCTTATCTATGAACGAAATTTATCCCATTATCATACATTCTCTCAAATAAATACGAGCGTTCATAGAGCCTGTGCAAATATATGGTTAAGACGTATTGCCATTTTGGTCTATGGCTTGCCAAACGAGATATTTATTGAAAAATTTGACCTTTGCTACAATTTTTTGCCAATAATCTACGGAGTCCCATCAAGTCGCATGGTAGTATTGCTTCCCAGGAATATCCGTCGGGTCCACGGTCACATAAGTCTCATCATCAATTATGAGAACTTTTTTCAGTGTTTTTTCATACGCTCTTCGGCATCCTCTTTAAGCTCGCACTTCCTGGTCCTTAAAGTACTTAGGAGCTGACAGTTTTGCAAATGCTTTAAGCTTTAGGTCGCATGTTTTAATACATGCTATACTTGACTTCGATATATTCGATTTATCCGCAGCAGCTCTAACATACATCGAAGGATTCCGTTCATACACATTTTTTACTTTATTTATGTTCATAGCTACGTAAATAGTACATTTTTTTCCCAGAATCTTCTTGAAAATGTATTCATGCGATTCTTCAAAACGCTTTATAATTCGATACAAAGTAGTTCTCCTTACTCCCTTTGGAAAAAATTACATTAACGTGTCCGTTTTTCCATAACATTCATAATTCTGAACAACTTTTTAGCAAAATACTTCGTGATCAGCTCTTTTCATTATTAAAATTTCAAGAATACAATCTTATTTCCCGCTAAATTTTACAGATTTGAGGCATACGGTGGCTATGACAGTATTTTTTCTTAAAAAAATAAAAATATTTTCAAATAGTTGGAGTTTTGCAATTTGTCTCTTTACTTCTGGGACAGCCTTTATATATAACAGATATATGCATATACATATATAGGACATCAAAGTCAAAGTCAAATAATTCTTTATTCAAATTGGAATAGCAACAAACTCTTTTGAATCGTCTAGGTATTGAAACTACTTCCGGTTCGAACCCTACACCGCTGACCCAAGAAGAACCGGTAAGAAACTTGGCGGGAATTATTTTTTCAATCAATCATGGTACATCTTACAACTAACATGCATTAAAAAAACAAACATAAAATTGATTTTAAATAAATTGAAATAGAATAATAATAACAAGAGATGTAAAGTCTCTAAAAAGTCAGAACATTTATAAGTAATAATTTATAGTAAAGGTTTCTCTCCGAATAGGTATATAATAATAACATTATATAATGCACGTTTGGAGATGTATAAGGTCTCCAAGCGAAAATTATCGTAATTAAATGTCATGACTTTAACAAACTAATAATTAAATCCTAAATTACTCCCACGGTGTTTTATCATTCATGTAGTCTTGCCGTCATCCGTGACCAAGGAACAAATATTTATGATAAATAAATACACAAATAATGCCCTCGCCGGGATTCAAACCCTGAACCTCCAGCTTCGTAGGCAGGGTCACTCACTACCAACTAGGCTACGGAAGCTGACTAAAGATCCATCATATTTCCCAAAATGTTCCGGTCCGGTGTGGTTCAGGCTTTAATGTATTTATGTTTGTACACCTGCCTTACTCGTATGTCAACAATGTTGGCCTACTATTCCGGGTGACAATTCAGTGTATGTATGTGACATACTTGTCTGCTTGTTTTTAAATTAGTTCACGAGGGAATAATGGCGTTTTTTCACTGAAGAAACACTTGTTACCTACTTTATGTGTTTATGTAACCAAGATATTAATTGATCCAAGACAAAAGGATTTCCATATATTTGTTTGAGATATCTTCATCATATCAGCCGAAAGACGTCCACTGCTGAACATAGGCCTCCCCCAAAGATTGCCACAATGACCGGTCCTGCGCCACCCGCATCCAGCGGACTCCTGCGACCTTCACCAGGTCATCGGTCCACCTTGTGGGGGGCCTACCCACGCTACGCCTTCCGGTACGTGGCCGCCACTCAAGAATCTTCCCGCCCCAACGGCCATCGGTTCTACGCGCAATGTGCCCCGCCCACTGCCACTTCAGTTTAGCGATTCGGAGAGCTATTTCGGTTACTTTGGTTCTGCTACGGATGGTCTCATTTTTAATCCGATCACGCAGAGAGACTCCTACCTAGCATAGCCCTCTCCATTCCCTACTTTGAGCCTTCTTATGAGACCCATTGTAAGCGGCCACGTTTCAGTACCGTATGTCATCACTGGCAACACACACTGATTAAAGACTTTCGTCTTCAAACACTGCGGAATATTGGACGAAAATATGTGTCGTAGCTTCCCGAACGCTGCCCAACCGAGTCGGATTCGACGATTGACCTCTTTCTCGAAGTTGGACCTACTTAACTGAATAGTTTGCCCTAGGTATATATATTCGTCTACAACTTCGAGTGTAAAGTCTCCGATTATTACGGGAGTTGGTGCTACATGGGAATTCGACATGATTTTCGTCTTATCCATGTTCATCCTAAGACCAACTCGCTCGGAGGCTTTACTGAGGTCAACGAGCATAGTACTTAAGTCCTCCAAGGTCTCAGCCAAGACTACTATATCGTCAGCGAATCGAAGGTGAGTGAGGTACTCGCCGTTTATGTTGATACCTAGCCTTCTCCAGTCCAGAGTCTTAAAGACATCCTCCAGTGCAGCGGTAAACAGCTTAGGGGAGATGACATCTCCTTGCCTAACTCCCCGCTGCAGCAGAATAGGCTTCGAGCTCTGGTCTTGGAGTCGGACTGACATTGTGGCGCTCTCGTATAAACACTTCAACACCTCGATATAGCGGTAGTCGACTTGGCACCGTTGGAGAGACTGTAGTACTGCCCATGTTTCGATCGAATCGAAGGCTTTCTCGTAGTCCACAAACGCTAAACAGAGGGGCAGGTTATATTCTTCGGTCTTCTGTATAACCTGGCGAAGCGTATGGATGTGGTCTACGGTACTAAAGCCTCTTCGGAAACCGGCTTGTTCGTGAGGCTGGAAGTCATCAAGCCTGCGTGCAAGACGATTCGTAATGACTCTTGAAAACAGCTTATAGACATGGCTCAGAAGTGAGATGGGTCGGTAGTTCTTCAATAAAGCGTTATCACCTTTTTTGAAGAACAGTACCACCACACCTCTGTTCCATGCCTTTGGCGTTCTCCCTTCCAGTAAGACGGAATTGAACAACTTCTGAAGGGCCGTAAGGATCGGTTTACCACCCGCCTTCAGAAGCTCAGCTGTAATTCCGTCCTCCCCAGGCGCCTTGTTATTTTTGAGCTGTTCAAGAGCCATTCTAATCTCGCACAGGCTGATGTCCGGAATGTCTTCTGTATAGTGTCGGGTCAGTCTAGCTCTGCTAGGTCTGTCTAGGTCTTCCGCTAGATCAACTTCGGGTCTGCTAGTTGACGTGTACAGCTGTCCATAAAAACCCTCTATCTCACTCAGCAGCTCAGATCTGGATGTGACGATTCTACCATCCTCAGTCTTTAATTTGGCGAGCTGGCTTTGCCCAACAGACAGATCCCTTGCAAAAATTTTAGAGCCCTTGTTCCGCTCGATGGCTTCTTCTATACACTTGGTACGGAATTGGCGCATATCGCGTTTGAGGGACTTAAAGATCTGTCTGTTGAGCTGCCGGTATAAAGTCGCATCAACTGAGGATTGTAGAACCAGTTCACTCCTTTTTTCCATTAGCTTCTGAGTGGAGTCTGAGAGCTTTCTGGTCTTATTTGTCCGCTGGGCCTTAAAAAACTTGGACCCAGCGCTATGGACAGCTTCCACAAACCCGTCGTTGAATACGTCCACGTCATCGCCTAGGCAATCGAAACGGTTTTGGAGTTCCAGCTGAAAGCTCTCGGGGTTTTGGAGATGGAGTGCAGGACGGAGCGTAGACTTCATCAGTCGCGAGCGTTCTAGCTTAGGACATATATTCAACGTGCCTCTTACCAGGCGGTGATCGCTACCGGTTTTAACCGTACTGATCACAGAAACATCGTTGAATATATGTCTCTTCGTCGACATGATGAAGTCGATCTCGTTTTTAGTTGCACCGTCGGGACTCATCCAAGTCCATTTTCTGTGCTCGCGTTTCTTAAAGAAGGAGTTCATCATGTAGAGTCCCTCCTTCTCCAAGAAACCAGCCAGCAGATGGCCCCGGTGGTTCCGACGTCCAACCCCAAATTGCCCCACCCTCAGTTCGTCACCATCTCTCTTGCCCAGTTTCGCGTTGAAGTCCCCCATAACAACGGTGAAGTAGGTTCTGGAGCTATGCATGGCTTTTGAGATATCATCATACATAGCCTCCACCTCGTCGTCGGAGTGTGTCGAAGTCGGCGCGTACACCTGTATGATCTTCAGCGAGTATCTCTCAGATACTCTGAGTATAAGGTACGCCACCCTAGCCGACACACTCTCGATCTTCACCACGTTGTTTACGAGGGACTTGTGGACGATGAACCCGACACCTCCCTGGGACTGTTGGTCGCCCTCCCGGAAATAGAGCAAGTTGCCGGACTTTAGGATTATCGTGTCCTCGCCCTCTTTACGGACTTCTGACAATCCCACAATGTCCCAACGCAACTTGCTCAATCCTTCCTCCAGTTCCACTAACTTTTCGTCGGTCCGCAGTGTACGTGTGTTGTACGTTGCCAGGGCCAGAGGTCGTCGGTGGTGGTAGCCGGAACTTTGCCGGAGATTCTTCTGACCCCGCTAGCACCCTGGCCGCTACCATAACCAGGGCACCGGGGGTCGCCGGAACCTCGGGGCCGCGGCCTTGTTTGTCTTTTCATGGGGGGTAGTTGCCATAATCGCCACGCTTGGCATGCGGGTTGGCGATCGCAGTGTCTCCACCGCACTTTAGGGATGCTGCTGCCCATCCCCCGGTGGTCTTGGTCGTAGTTTTCAGACATACCCGGGTCAAGTGTGATATCTTGCAATATAAGTATTTAATATTAAAAGATCATGGGCCCATTTCTCAAAAGCTTGTAACTTGTAATACAAGTGGAAGTCTCTTTTTGACATTATTGATTTGATAAGGACTTCCGCTTGTATTTGAGTTGTATTACAAGTTACAAGCTTTCGAGAAATGGGCCCAATATGTTAGTTATAAAAATTAAAATGTCACACTAGAGTTAACTCCGCCAGATCGAAAAGTCCGAATTTCGCCCTTAATTATAGACTAATTTAACACAAATAGTCAAGCGATTACTAGAACTCGTTTTTTTTTAAACAATAACATTCCACATAAACACTTGTATTGCGACCAACTCCACCATATCACCGATTTGTATGACAAAAGACGAACGGCAGCCTTGAAGACCGTGTATTATGTTATTTTATTACTAGACTAGCAGTGTGCTTACCATGAGTTGCCACGTTGGGTCAAATCATGTTATGAGTCTTTCCGGTGGACATTTTAAAAGTTAAGGGCTATGTGAGTTAATTTTCTTATTAAACCCTTATTGTCATTTAAAGGCACTCCTTTCCTATTGAATTGTATGATAAAAATCATGACTACACTCCTACCAGTTGCTTACTATTGGCCACAGGAAAGAGGGGCTCTACAGTTCAGCTGAACACGAACTTTTTTTCCTGTGGTCGATAGTTAACAGCCTGTGGACAGGTAGTAATGATTTTTATCATACAACGCAATGAAAACGTAGCACGTCTTAATGAAGATAAGACTTTCATAAGAAAATCAAGCCTTAACTTTTAGTTTGTCCACCGGAAAGACTCCGAACATGGGTTTGCGTTTGACGCATTTACTTTCTATCCATCCCGCTCGTACTCGGGATTGGTGCGAGCGAGCCAGATAGAAAGTAAGCCCGCGTTAAAAACGCGGCGGCAGCTCATGGTACACATCATATCATCAGCCTATCTCAGTCCACTGCTGGACGTAGGCCTATCCTATCAACTATGCGCATAGACGCATTAGGAGACAAATGACCATAATTGCCACGCTGGGCAAGCGGATTGGCGATCGCAGCTATTTCTCCACTATGATGACGCTGCTGCCCATCATTAATCTTCTATCAAAGAATGGTCAGTGACAGTGACACTTCAATCCCTTATTCGGCTCTTACAACTCTCGCGGGAAGAGTTGGGGTGGTGACATATGTATCCTTACTGCCGTCACCACGCGGCCAATCTTTTGGTACGGCTACTGTTAAGGTGGATTTACACCAAACGAGCGAAATCAACGAATTTCGACGAATTACATTTTGTGGTACGAACGAATTTCGTAGAGTGGGGAAAGAATGTGTGTTCGCTCCTTTGGTGTAAATCCACTTTTAGTTATTACTGACAGTGTGCTTAGGGAAATGATACATGGTATGGCAACTGTTAAATCTCGAGAGGCACTGGTCTCACCGCCAGCTACTAAGCTAAGAACTATCGGCTATAAACACTAACAAAAGATGCGCACTCCCGTGTAAATAAAAGAGACACGGCGATACTCGCCCAGCTATCACCGCCGGGCAAGTATCGCCATGTTTTGTTTATTTACACGTGAGTGCGTATCTTTTGTTCGTGTTTATAGCCCATAGTTCATAGCTTAGTAGCTCGCGGTGAGAGCAGTGCCTATAGGCATTTCTTTCTATTCCTGCCAGATGATTCTGAAGATCCAACCAAGTACGGCGAAGCATGTTACGCAACTGATATAGCGAGTCATCTCGGAATCAGTTCTCGACATGCAATCCGACATGCTTGTGCAATTGCATCGACAAAAAGCAAGGGCGGGGTCGTTGACCCGGAGGCTGCACTCGAGTAACGTAGGGCCTGTACGAATATTAAACATTCGAGCAAACCATGGAGAATTAAGATGTTTGTTTACCAATCGGGAGTATAATCTAGAAAAAATTTAAACAATTCTTAAAACTTTCATTAGGTACTCCATTAATCACGCGCTTTTAGAACACAATATTGGTTTTATTACGAACTTAAAATCATAAACCTTGAGTTGACAAAGATTTTTAGTTAGAATTATTGATATTTATTTGCAGGTATTAACGAAAAAATATACCTGCGAACGTGTTTAACGATATGTGTCAAGGATGTGAAATGCTACGGAAAGTCTGCGATATTTGTTTACATTGTTTTTAGATTCTACTGACGATTGGTATAGTCGGTACTGTTAAGACAGATGTTGATTATTGCAAGTTTAAAAAAAAGTTATGTGGAAGGAAGAGATATTTGCCACTCTCACTTTTCCTTTGCCTCTCAAAACTTGCTAAGAAACGAATTATTTTTTACTCATAACATTAGTCACACAGTTGGCTGTTTTCTATGTATTAACTAGTTATCTATATGAATATATATTTATGTATGTTAGATATAGTAAAGCTTAATACCCACACGATAAACAACACAAGTCTTTAGCTTGGAGTGGATATAGGTCGATTTAAATAAAGGTGCATGCAGACCAAAAGAGCATTCGCTGTTCTATCCCCCACTCTACGAAATCAACGAATCACATTTCGTGTAACGATCGAATTTCGTAGAGTAATAGGGGGATAGAACAGCGAATGCTCTTTTAGTCTGCATGCACCTTAAGACAATCCCATGATTATTTATGATATGAAATAGACGATATCCAAAATTGAAAAAAATCCCGATAGAAAGCGTCATCTGGTCAATTCAAATATCAAAAATTTTACGTCCGGAAGGTACCTTTGTGGAACGTCACAAATAGTATGTGTTAAAATAACTTTTTCTTAATACTTGCAATAAATACAAAAAAACAGTTGAATTAAGAACCTTCTTTCCGAAGCCGCTTGACAACATTTAATTTGCACAAATTCATGAACAAATGAACAAGATAACAAAAAACCTTGAATGCGAACCGTAAATCTAAATTGTTGGCAAGAAACCAGACAGACGACGGGCAGAGAAATATTGTGTATTTGAATGTAAAACTAGCGTGCGATGTTGAAAATGTATTCAAATCATGTAAAGTCTGAACAATTGAATGTACATATCATTTATATGTCTGTCTGTGGTATGACTCTGGAATAGTCTGAATAGAATTATACAGTAACGTGTGGATAAGATAACACATACACAATCCGGTACATTTTAGTTCAAAATCACAGAATTAGATTTGGATAGAAGAAACAAGTTCATTAATTTGTATGGCGGCCGAGCGTGTCAGATTTTGTACTGAAGTTGTTACTTGCCTATGATTTTAAATATGTCTCAGGCCCTTGAGTATTCATATTATTTTGTGTTGTTGCAATTAATATTACTTAAGGAAGCATTATTAATGTTTTTGTTCACTTCAACTTACAAAATTTGACGCGCGAAAGCTGCAAGCTGCGATTAAAGACGGACAACTCAGTGGATTTCACTGAGTTCATTTGACACACTAAGTAGATACGTTTGCTTGATCTATGTATATATGACATCTGTGTGGCTGCATTATTCCATAATCACGCACTTTTAGCTTATTTTATTAGCAACTGAAAACCTTCACTTCACATACACTTTTAATTACAATTATTGATATTTATTAGAATTAATGTAAAAATATATCTGCGAACGTGTTTCACGATATGTGTCAAAGACGTCAAATATATGTATATGCTATGGAAAGTGCCACATTTACATTTTACAAGTTGACTGTTAAGGTGCGTGTAGACCAAAAGAGCATTCGCTGTTCTATCCCCCTACTCTACGAAATTCGACCGTTACACGAAACGTGATTTGTTGATTTCGTAGAATGGGGGATAGAACAGCGAATGCTCTTTTGGTCTGCACGCACCTTTACAGCGTCAAAATTACAAATATAGCTAGCTAGCTGTATGTGTGATTTGGACAGGGCTGATTAATATGATGGCAAATTCAATTTCAATTAGCTATTACGTAGGTATGTAATGTAATAACTAATTTAAGTGGGCTACTGCTTACTCATATCTAATACAGGAACTAGGAAAACGTAATAAAATTCGTAACCATTGCAGTAAGCACTCATAAAACATTAATGGCTAGCGCGGAATAATACACTCAAGTGCAGGTAAATCTAGACTATTATATCACGACGGTGGTAAACAAGCACGCGACCCACCTGGGGGACTAATACGATTCAGTTTAGGACCTAATCTGGCCTACTATCGAGAAAATCGAAATTCGTAAATTTCGAGGATTTTTCTGAGTGAGAGAGACAAATCCTCGACATTTACGAATTTTGTTTTTTGCGGTACGGCCGCTGAATCGCGATGTTTCAGTTCCATAGAATAACTGTCAAAAACTGACACGCCGAACCTAAACTGAATGGCATTTAAGAGATGATCATGGTATTCATGGTAGCCTCCCTG
>JALPQI010009824.1:0-44280 GCA_025490895.1 Thaumatotibia leucotreta | reverse complement strand
CTTGTAATAATAAAGAATAGTGAAACTAGATAATAATAGGAATGTAAAATATACCAGATCCGTTACTTTTTCTAAGGAAAGTATTTAAAACCAATGAAGCGTTTCATTTATATTAAGCATGACTTGTATATACTCGTGTATACAGGTTCTCATTGTCTTTTCGGAAGTTATAAAAAGGCATATTTGACTTTTACCTTAAGTGCGCTGAGTTTGAATTCCGGCGAGGGCATTATTTGTGTATTTATTTATCACAAATATTTGTTTCTTGGTCGTTGTTGTGTATGTATTTAAGTACCTATTTAGATTTATCTATGTAGTAAATATACATATATATTGTCGACAGGTACATCACAAGCCTTAATTGAGCTTACCGTGGGACTAGGTCGATTAGTGTAAGATGTCCAAAGATATTTAAGTATTTTACACTTATTTATTCAATTAACACTTGTAACAGCGTATTCATTTTGTCAACAGTCTTACCGCAAAACTTGACCTTACATACAGATAACATTACTGTATTATTATATTGTATATATGTTTCACAAAACTTGGGCTATTTTTTATTCATATTTTGAACAGTACATCAAGGTTCCAGTAATAATGGTTAATGCATAAAAATGCCAAATAAGACAAGTAGATGAAACACACAGGATAGCGGTGTAGTCATTCAATACGTCTATTTCTCCGTTCCGGCCTGTTTCTGCCATGCAGTTCGCATTGCGTATCTATTTATAAAACATGGACGTAAATTGTGAGAGTGAGATTACGCAGAATTTTATTTATGAAAACACTACATTAGAAAGCTAGGTTAGGAAATACATGAATACCTCTTTACCCCAACAAGTACTGAGCCAGCGTTAGGACCACGCAAAATAGGCGCGTTTGATGTCGAGTTGCGGAAAAAATGGCCGGAATACAACAACAACCTCTTTGTCTAATCAATAATCCGCATTCTCTAATAACATTTATAAAATACATAGTGAATATCGTTACGTAAATTATAATCACCAAATTAAAAAAAAAACGACTTCAACCGCTTTCTCCAAGATCCCATCATCCGACCCCGACTTGGTGCCATCCGTTCGTGTATTTTTTTTGTAAAATCTAATTTTATTTCACGATTCTCGGAGATATCGAGTAACATGATATACAAAAAAAAATTATTCGCATTAAGAACCTCCTCCTTTTTTGAAGTCGGCTAAAAAACTTCGTCTCGAAAAAATTTCATCTACGGCAACAGAACTGTGCAATAAACAAGCCGTTAAATTCCTTAAAGTGAGACTATAACGATAGGTAAGTTACTTATGTCCGTGTCAAGTTGTTAGAACGTTGCATAGTCATGCGTTGATATTTTATCGTATTCTTTTGAGACTCAAATGAAAGTGGTTTAAAATACATCGCGCATTGTACAATAATACAATTTTACCAATGAAAACACTTTAAATAAACCCACTTAATTATGTACGGAAAATGAAGGCACCTTAGATGTATGTAGGTATGGATGTGCTTTGCGGCCCGCTTTCCGCGGTGAATATATTTGATACAAAAACATGCTCATATTATTTAGTACATAAATAAAATAAATCTCACACAAATCAAACTAGTCCCACACTAAGCTCAATTAAGGCTTGTACATAGATACTATAGAGTAATACTCGTAGCAGGTGGCTTACGATGGTCACTTGTTAGAATGTGACGGGAACGACGACAAACGATTAAACACGGTACCATCATAAGGGTCTCACCAAACTAGTCGACGCCGTTTCGGCTAATCGCGTACGGAAAAAGCTTTATGTCAACGCAATAAGAGCGAGGACATCGTAAATCGGCTCGGCCCGCGCGAAACGAAGTCTTTCGACGGGAAAACGGCGTTTTGCCGTAAAGCTGTTCGCATTCGTACGACCCCGTTTGCAGCCTAACGCACACGTTCGCATTCCTAAATCTCCTAATACCGCCGTACGGTGCCGGAAAGAGTTGAACGGCTCCGATCACGGCCGAGTACCTACGATAAGGACCGGTCAGAGCTGGCGGAAGCCGTTCAGCGTCTTCGACGGCCGAACATAGCTGATGACGGCCGAAAAGAGCCGATGACGGCCGAAGTAGCTACTGATGCGTTTGTATTTATTCATTTGAATTATTACCCACATTAAAATCTGCAATAGATCTGACAACACGAAGTAATACTGTCGTAATCATACACGTCTGTTCAATTTCAAACTAGTTACTAACAACTAGTCTCCAAAAATGAGATTTACGATTGCCGATCACCCGCTGTCCTATCTATCTGTTCGTCGGACTCAGCGGCTGTACGCGTGCTGTCTGACGTCTCGACGGCAGGACGGAGCACGGGAGAGCCGACCGCCGCTTTACAACTGTTGCGGTAGCAAATCGCAGCCGATCGAGCGTTTCAGCGGCCGTAAGGAGGTTGAGACTGCTTAACGCAGGTGTTCAGCCGCGGAGACGGTCGATCGGCTAAATGCGAATAGTGTGGTGTAAAACACTCGGCGAAAGCCGACTCCGCGTCGATTGGTTTGGTGAGACCCTAAGCCTACGGAGCGTACAGTGCCCAGACAGTCAGACGATGGGTACTAAGTAGGTACGACAAAACATATTTGATAATAACTTTAAACTCGCTTCAAAACTTAGTGCTTTAAGAGTACTAAAATATGAATAAACGGTTGTACTCACATATACACCATCAGCCTATACCAGTTCCACTGTTGGAAAACGGCCTCTCCTTAGCCTATGTGTATGGACGCATTAAATAGGAGATAAATACCCGAAATCCCCACGCTGGCACGTTGGTGATCGCAGTAGTTGTCCACTATGATGATGCTGCTGCTGCCCGCCATCAATCTTCGATAAATAAATGGTCAGTGACACTTAAATCCTTTAGCAGACTCTTACGACGCCTACGGTCGTTACTGCTCTGATAGGTACTGATGTTAGGTCCGACTGCGGTTTCACCGAACACGACAAACGATAAGCACACCGAACTCACAACTACTTGAGTACCTATTCTAATCCTTATACCTCTTAATGAGTACAAGCTGAGGTTAACTTTATGACTTTCTGTCTGAACTCATGGGTACTTATTTAATGAACCAGAGCTCTTACCTATTTGCGACTGTTTTATGAATAGGTACGTAAATTGATGGTTTCCTATATTCTACGCTAATCGATCCTAAGAAGATTATTATAAAAACAAATAAACAGTAGCACTGACATGCCTGAAATTATAAAGACATCAATCATCAACATCATAAACTTGTTCACAACGTTTTTTACAACAAATCGCGTGCAATAATCAAGTCAATGTAACGAGATGAATGATTTATAGAAACGTGAAGCGGATACGGTAATATATCGTATGCCGGTTCTTACGTGTCTTACGCAAGGCAACCCTGAACCTGAATGGCTGTTTGTAAAGATTGTTGCCAATATTAAATCACGACCAAAATAACTTGATACTTGCCGTTTTAACAAGTCATCGGACACTGCGTTTTGGATTGCGGAGTGTCTTTTCAAAAGGGCTTATTTGCACTCTGTCAACACAGATTATTTTTTATATGATTTCATAAGGGAAATAATCTCTATTGACAAAGTAGAAATAAGTCCTTTGGAAAAGACGCTCGTTTGTAATAGTATAGTATGGATTATGGATGTGATTTCAAAATTTATTAAATGATTAATCAATAATTTCTTTTCATGAAATTGAATATGGGTATACGGAGATAACACTTACTTTGTAAAATTTCAGTATTTGAAATTCAACTAAGATATTGATTAAAGTCTGCACATCTGCCTCACCTGTTACGTAAATTAATTTGGTTCCTCTATAATCGTAGTCAAGTTGTAATATAATGAAATTGGTAGAATAAAAGGACATACAAGTCCGTAGCTTTCATTCCAAGTATCAGCCAACCAATCTTTGCTATCACAGTAATAAATTGATACAGAAGTATCTCACATGATTCAATCGCAGCACTTAAAGGCAATCAAACATATTTCGCGGTCAGTATGCGGTGGTCAGGTCAGAATGACTGGCGGTGCAGCTTTGTGAATACCGCTACGTTGAGGCTGGTCGCGGCCGATGAACGCTCAATGCATTCTGCATTCTTCAAACCAACACTGCATTAACTCTAAAACGAAACATCCTAATTTCAATCTTATAGCACCTTTATTAAGTTTATAATAACATCGTTTATTGTTTATTTTTAATAAGGAGCTTTTTTGTGAGAGCACTTCTTGATCGTTTGTGGACCGGCAAAGTTCGTCGAGTGACAGTGGGTGCAAATGAAGGGTACGACGAAAGGTTCGCGTGAGAACGTTTAGATGTTCCGCGTTCTAGTAAAGTTCTGCAGAGAGGTTTCACAATATGGAAATCAGTTTCAAAATGACCTAAGAAATCGGAACTATTTTCATGATATCTTGTTATATTTACCTGCTAGTTATATTAATGGTTGTTCCATACATTATTTATCTTTGTCACGTCACGCTATTGCATGTCTGCCCTCTAAAGTGTTCGAAGCGTCGGGATGTAATTGAATTAATTAATACACGCGATATAATCCTTTTACACTTTTTTTTAAAACAATCATAATATAATATGTAAAGAGTACGGGTTTGGAAACGACCGTTTCTCTTACCAAATTGATGAATAATTTCTTGGTAAAGTCCATTTCAAATACGAAGGCCCGATTCCACTTGACAAAGTCATTAGGCGCCAACAATAGGATCAGTGATAACAGAAGATATACTTAGCCAGACCCTTTTGTGGCGTCATATTTTTTGCATACATCGGTGTACGACACGTACAATTTGTAGTGGACCAATTAAATGACAAACGTTTCGAGCGGCATCGGGCCTTCATATTTGAAATGGGCTATCGGCTATACCTATTCATTTCTACTCCGTTTCAGGATACGCCTGGAAACAGTTATTTTAACGAATTTATTTAGAGCATTCTAAACCTAAAATTAAAATCTCACAAAAAAGTGTTGAAAATAAACCCGGTAACGTCACATCATTCCGTCCAAATATATGATTGAGAGATCGTCACGTTTTAGATTTACGGTAGGTCGTTGTTCGGGAAACGGTTATGTTCCGAGGGTAAACAAAAATTTAGGTTAGGGCAACAAAACGTGTCTGCACGTGCTCCATCTCGGGTGTGTTTTTTATCTTAATCAGAATGGAGAGCAGAAAGGTTACATGTGCCAGACATTTTAGTGGTTTTTTTATTATATTCCAAAAGAACCTACACAAAATCGACGAAGAAAATACATTTAGTTAAATTGTAGCCACAGCTTCATAACAGGCATTATAACGTATGCGGAATGAAATCTGCACAAAGTTTAATATTATATTAAATAAATGATATCATTATTATTTTCTTGAACATGTACGTTTTTTAATATCGATTTTAACAAGTATTCATGCAAGATAAAAACTCCTTGAATCCAAAGTGTATAACTTTAGTTTTATGATACTTTATCCATTGATGTCGAAAAAACAAATGTTAGCATTTTTCTTGCCTCTAATTTTATCTTCTGTAGGAAAACTTTTTAAATAAAAATCCTTTGCTCATTATATTTCATATTCTTGTTAATTGGTCTATTGATACTTACTTATTATGCTAAAAATATTTAATTGAAATTAACTATAAGTCGTTCACCGTGACATCCGTTACTGAAAAAGCAGTGTTTTTTACACTTTTTGATCAAATGGCGAAGTCATATTTTCAAAGTTGTTTATTTTTATTTTCCGTGTTGATAGGCTTGCTCTTTGTTTATGTTTCGTAATGCCCATGGTTTGAGGATGTTTTTCATCAATTTTGTTGCCATATTTAGAAGTATTTCTGAGCTCCCTGTTCGATTTTGTGATTCGGGTTAACGTAATTTCCTTTATTCGAGCTCTTTCTGAAAAGTGGCTGTAGCCAAATTGTTACATTACACTAGGGTTTCTAATATCATTTATTGGAAACGAAAAGAATGCGAGATTTTTATAAAACAGTGTTTCAAATCTTGCCTTCTTCTAAAAAATCAGAATCATCGTCGATTTTGGCCTTAGCAAATGTGTCTTGTGGAAAATACATGCAGTTGTGCGACATTGTTCTACTCAATTGGCCATAATTTCTAAAGAAAGATGCCAAACCCGACAAAACTATCCAATTTAATTAACAATTGTATACAAATTAATTTAGCATTGAGACACAAGTTAAATTTAATTTTTTTATTTTGTTTTTACTTGTTCAAAATTTGTGCAAATTTCACTCCGCATACGTTATATTTTGAAAATCTTATTCGAATACATAATGTGAAATACTATAAATTTATTTCTTACATCATTATGAGAAACGAGTGCTTGTCATAAATAAATTTTATTTTTTCTTTCGTCTACATACCGCTACAAAATCATATTGATTATAAAAAAGTGAACATAAGTTACCTTTTCAATTAATAATCGCGAAGCAGCTCCTAGAATGAGGTACATTATTAATAAAACTAAGAACAAATATGGCAAAGTACTCCAATTGTTCAATCAGAATTCAAGTTATCTTCCGTTACAAGCCAAAATGCTAGCAGGATTTTTTTAGTTACTCCAATATAAAATCACAAAGATGAGCAAGTTGGTAATAGTAAAAGAGCTTTAAATAAATATTTCCAGCAAATCGCGTTCCAGTTATTAAGCTTAGTCACTAAGATAAACTGGACTTCGTGGCAAGGCAATAACAAACAACCGCAGATGAGATGAGATCATTTTAATTGTACTCTTTGAATCCTGCTTGATCAGTAGCTTACCACTTAATTTTATAACATAAAAAGTAATTAGAACAAGAATGAAACGAGAAAAAAAGCCTTTATCACTCTTACTCATAATCATAAGTCTCCTAACTTAGCAAGCCGATACCTAAGTATTGTTTGTCCTTTTCGGAACTGAACACACTAAATGCCAACTTTACATATACAGTCAAACTAAATCACTATACTAAATATATGGTGCAGCGAATTATTTGGCTACTTTCGCGGCTACAAAGTATTTGGCGTCGACAATATCTAAGCGAAATTCAACGATAACCCATGCGATACAGTCTAAATATCTACGAATTCAAGTAAGTAGCAGCGCATGCAAATAGATATATCCAGGCCCACCTACATTACTGTATTAAAAAAAACTCTTCTTCCCTTCTTTGCTATTCTCAATTAAGTAGGTATGTTACCTACATGTTAATGCAATTTTACTGTACCTTTACAATCAGATATTATTGAACAGTACTTAATTGACGATCGGGCACCCAGTTCACGTCAGCGGGAAAAAAGATCTATGTTGATGGCTGAACAATGTACCAACATAAACTTAATAAGCAGTTGCCCATTATGTTGTAAAGTATCAAGATGTTGCGGTCCGCGTAGGGGAAGTTCCCAGATCGAAGAGATAGGGTAGGGAGGTCATTTTGCAATGGGAAATAATTGCGTGTACATCTCATAAAGTTTTATACGGCCTTTTTATTACGTACGTAACTATCATTATATTATAAGAGGTAATACCGCTAGGGCGATGACGCGGAGTTATGTATGGTAAGACACCATAATTATGGGTTAATTAATTAAAATAATTAGTGACAACGCGGTGGGAGCGATATCAGTGGTTTGAATGAGATTATGAGTACCTACATAGCGGTTGCTTGCATTATAACATCAGACAGATAGAAAAGTAATCTACTCAATTGCTTTGCAACTCATACGATTGTCTTCATGCGGATAAAGCCGGCAATATATTACGCGAAGGCAAATAAAACATAAGTCAGGCATGTTACAGAAATAATGTCCTATAAAATCCATTAGGTACGTTACGTTTTTTGTATGAACTTAGGTTACTATCAGAGTCAATTAACAGAGTCATGTATGAACATTTTGGGAAATTATATTTTTTAGTATCTAGATCAAATCAGCTCGAATTTCTGATTCGAGTACGTCCAGATTTGGAAAAATCCGGTTTTCAGGATATCTTTTGGAAAATGCCCAAGTACCCATGTAATTTTTCCGTAAAAAAATGACGAATTGGATATAATGATTTATCTGTAGATTTGGAAAAATCAGGTTTTCAGGATATCTTTTGGAAAATGCCCAAGTACCCATGTAATTTTTGCGTAAAAACATGACGAATTGGATATAATGATTTATCTGTTACTCAAATCTGACAGATAAAGCTCTACGTTTACATCTATTGTGTGGTTGACGAGCTAATCTGAATATGGAAGCATTTCGTCTGCTATAATAATATGTACCTATACGATTTTGATCCTTATGCCCTTGACATACGTTCCGAAATGTATACATATTATTAGACGTGACTACCTAGTGAGATCGACTTACACAAGGAATACCGAAGCAGCGATTTCATTGGGTCAGTCGCCACGTGTAAATGCCGCTGGTTGCCTAGCAACGTTTGGTTTGCGTTCGGCAACTGCACGAAGTCACGTAATTGCACCGAAAAGGCGCATTGAGTACAAGTTGATATACTATCGACAAAATTGAAACCTGACCCACCATAGGAGCTTGTAATCATCATCATCATCATCATCATATCAGCCGAATGACGTCCACTGCTGAACATAGGTCCCAAAGAATGCCACGATGACCGGTCCTGTGCCACCTGCAGCAGAACCAAAGTAACCGATATAGTTCTCCGAATCGCTAAATTGAAGTGGCAGTGGGCGGGGCACATTGCGCGTAGAACCGATGGCTGTTGGGGCGGGAAGGTTCTCCAGTGGCGGCCACGTACCGGAAGGTGCAGCGTGGGTAGGCCCCTCACAAGGTGGACTGATAACCTGGTGAAGGTCGCAGGAGTCCGCTGGATGCGGGTGGCACAGGACCGGAGCTTGTCATAGTAACTTTAATAGTCAAATTGCAGCAACTGTCGAACAATTTGACTTTCAATGTTACTATGACAAAGGTGGGCCAGGATTCAAATTTGTCGATAGTAAGTAGGTTTCTTTTGTTCGTTTACGCCTAGTACTGATCAATTTAATGGATTTAAATTGGCTCGAATGGTTCCCGATAGTCTAAAAAGCACATGTATCTAATAGGCATCACTAAAAACATTCCTAGTAAGTACCTACCTATATAATATATGAAAATCTTGACAGTAGGTACATCGGATACCGCTTTTATATATCACTATCAATTCAAGATAGATTCACTCTTTTTTCGACTACTTAAGATACCTATTATTTGTGTACATAGTTCACCAACCTCGATACAATCGCGATAGCATACAAACCGTTTCACGAACCGATCATGATTGTGAAGATTTACTTTTAAGGGAAACATATCGGGCGATCTTGCTTAACCTTTCATAACGGATTTCTGTTAGTTTACGAGTTTTGTGCCAGCAAAGATGCTCAAAAATAACTCAGCACGCTTCTCTTGTTAAAATTAATCTAGGATTGTAACTGGTTCCACATTCGTGGTCTTCCTTTGACGATGTTGGTATTTGATACCTTATCAATTTAGAAGCTATCTAAATATCTTGGACTTGCTTTTGAGTGCCGCTTAGTGACAGCAGTAATATATGTGTCGCCAACCAACACTTCCCGTGGAAGTAAGAATCGACTACGGATCAAGTGTCACTAATCATTAAGTTATTGAAGATTGATCATTGGCAACAGCGTCATCATAATGGACACACAAATGAGATTGCCAATCGCTTGCCCATCGTAGTTCGTAACGATTATGTGCCTTAATACATCGTGGATTCTGTTCAGCTTGTTTATATTTGCTGTAAAGTAAACTATTGTCGATTGAAAGTGTCCATATTAAACTTTATATTACTATCGCGTGTCGAGATCCAGATATGTTAATCACCCTAATTGCTCCAAAGTACCTATTTATTTCTGATGTAAAAATAATTAAGTTTGGTACCTACATCTGTTTTAATCAATAAATCTATCGTTGTTTTATTTGAAACTCAGAAAACCGGACTTGAACATGACTAGAAGCTTCTCATTATAGTTTTTAATAGAACTTTAAATGATGGCTCAATTCGTTTGCTTCTTGAATGTCTGCTCAAGAAATAGGTTGAATAATGCGGGTTGCATGATAACCCGAATTTCTTTAAATGTTGATTTCCTTTTGACTTCAAAAGCGTCTCAAAAGTAATAATCCCAAAACAATAGTAATCGATCATTCAACCTAGAACATTCCCTAAGCTAGATGAAACAATTCCTCAAACCACTGTAACTGTAACCTCAAACGTAACGATTCTTAATTACCTCGATAGTTTGGTTCGAGCGTAAGACTTGCTTACACTATGGAATACTTCTGGACGTGACGTCCGGCACACGGATAATAGCAAGCACTTGTTTCAATCGCTTCCCAAGAATAGAAAATTCTGTAACTAGCCAGTATAAGAGCACCCCTTCGTACGCATAGATGCAACGGCTTTCAAGGTCGTATTATAGTGGCGTCTAACACATTTGAGAATGCTAACCAAGGATTTAACCTCCTCTAACCTCCTGATGACTTGGTCTCCGGCGCCTTGCCCTGTTATCCGACCACCATCAGAACGGTATTAGCAGCGGTAACTTAACTTTGCCGATAACCCCTCTTTTAATGGTGCAGTCTGAATTCTAGCAGGTGGACTTGGCTAAACAAATATGGAATACTTAAAATTATTATTGTTTTTTCGTAAGGAGCGCAGCGGTAAGCGCGATTTTAGAACTTACAAAAACAAAATTTGTACTAACGAGCTCAATAATATATCGATTTTTAGGCGTATTCGATTAGGTTCGTAGGCAAATTGTAGGCGTATTCGATTAGTATCGTAGGCAAATCAAATTCCGGTAAACTGTGTAGCGGTACTAGCGGATCGAATCAAGGGCGCTTGAAATCGCTCTGTTTATTACAAACCGCAAAAATTAATTAATCGAGCGACGCAAGAGAAAGCTTGGGAGCCCTTAAATTTTTAGTGTGGAATGGACCGAATTGGTGAATCACAGGGCGCCCGAGTGAAAGTCGATGCGATGATGTAGAAAAATAAAAATAATCGGAAAAATGTGGCCAGATTGTGTGACGTGAAGGTCGGCAGAGAGCACAGTTACTCACTACGCTTAAGAAACTCGAGAAACTGCTCGCTTTGAAAGAACCAATATAATTTTGATTATAATTACACATACTTGAGGGGAATCAGAAGCTCAAGTTATATTAGAGATGAAATATTAAGATGGAATCGTTTGTGATTAGGTAGTGTGCGTAGCGCACGTGCCAATACTATTTTCAGTAGAATCATATTTTGTAGAAAGAGAAAGCAAAAGTGTCTTCGAAATTGTTGTACCGACGTACGAAAATAGTCTTTAGCACCTAATACTTTAGATGCAAAAATATTTTTGATATCAACAGTAACAGTTTCGGTCATCTGGTATTCTGTACAATGGTAGAATTTTAGGGTTTTTAATTTATTAAGATATGCATGTATTATGTATTTCTGATGCGATTGACTTAAATCACCAAGTATGTCTATAATAGTAGTTTTAAGGTTTGGGAAATTTCAAAATGTATTCATATGAAGCATTCTTTAGATTCCTTTAACAAGCAGCATCACGTACCTAAATCAGAATATCATAGAGACATTGGGTTCCCAGCTGGTGTTTGATTCTCTACCGCTTGCTTTCACAGTTCCAAAATAATTGCTTCTTACCTAGCTCGAATGGGTATATACCTACCCGTGTAAAGTTCAGAAAAAAAAACAGTATTATCTCATGTACGGGACCCTAAAAACAAAACGATTCTCGAATTTAATGGCAACAACACAAAAGGCTTGTTGTGTGACGATGTCAAACAGGTCACTAGAGTAGATATAACCGACAAGGGGTCGATATTATCGAAATTAAATCGCGCAGCAGGTGCACATTGTACGACGCACTAACTGCTTCGAAGCGTAACGGTTGTTTGTTCATTTTGCACGATCTCTTACATGTGCCAGGGACGATTTGGTAATGAAGACAGCATGTTTTCAATGTCGTGTGTGAAGTAAGAA
Source organism: Thaumatotibia leucotreta (assembly GCA_025490895.1). Classification (NCBI taxonomy): domain Eukaryota; kingdom Metazoa; phylum Arthropoda; class Insecta; order Lepidoptera; family Tortricidae; genus Thaumatotibia; species Thaumatotibia leucotreta. Next base: position 32,244 of record JALPQI010009824.1, on the reverse strand, counting down.
TTAGCATTTCTTTTTGATTATCGTTATTTGGCTTGGCATCTAGATGCTAACTAGGACCACTTGAATTTAGAATGAGTCATTATTGTGACTATAGATTATCTTTGTACAAAAAAATATAATTGACTTATATTTAAATAAAGGGTGTTAAAAAGGCCAACGAGTTGACAGTTAATCGATATCAGCGTACGCTAATGGAGGCTACGCTACGCTAAACCGAAGAAGTTTCCAAAGGTAGTTTGTAAAAGGAAATGATTCTGCACGAACGATATTCTACATTTGTCAACAACTCAACAAGGACACCCAGACAGTAGAACATTTCAACTATTGATCTAGCTCGAATATTCCAGCATATTGAACCGAAAACATTGTGAACTATAGGTTAGGGACACAAACTATTACCAAAGATCCACAAAAGTGTCGTAGTGCAAATTTAATCCCACGGTTTTCAGCGATTCTCACCAGAACATCGACCATGTTTCTGTTTCCCACGCTGCGTATTCTGGTTCTAAATTGACAATTAAGAACCTTTTTGCCTAACGAAAGAATTTGGAGATTAGTTATCTTTATTATTTACTAGTCTCTAAGTGTCAATCGAAGTTACATTTGAACATTAAGAAATAAATGAGCAATGTCTGTGTGTATAGAAGGGTGCTAGCTTTATTCGAGTAAAAAGTGAGTCGTAAACTAAATAAGTTTATTAACCTGATCTGACGACGTGACAGCGCAATTGGCAGAAAATCGCGCGGCACATGACCGTGAAGTATTGCGAATGTTGTCGATGGTATACATAATTCAGTATTCTATGAACTTCCTAATCACAACCCATGGGAGCGAACAGGATGCAGGGTCCGAATAAGATCGTTGTGGAATGTGGTCGATCTTCTGAGAGCAGCGTACCTACCGGGAACCATGATCGACCTGTTCTCTGTCACACTTACGCTAGAATTTACAAGTGAGAGAGAAAGGCAACACTTCGTTCGTGGTTCGCGGTAGGCTTTCAGACACTGCGTCTCACGACATTTTTTTGTCGGAGTAGTTCTGTGAGACAGTGACACTTTTAGATGACATCTTATTTAGCTTTATATTTTATTTGCTTATGTAGCTGACATCAGCCATATTGGCAAATATTTTGCCTGGGAAGCTGTCTGTAATGATGATATTTATTTTTGTTGGCAACTTCAGGTTATCTCTAAGTTATTGCCGTTATTGGTGTTTATTTTTATTATAAATCGAAGGTCGTCCTATATTAACGAAATCCAATGGGTAATCGTAATAGTGCATTGGACATCCAGGCGTTCTTCACAGCGACTAGATCCACACTTTGCCAGTGACATTTACAATTGTACATCAATCGGACCGATTTTTTATAAGACTCGACTCGACTAAGTTGCACACCCGCTTGGCCACAATTTGTTCCCTTATACGTGTTATACATGTTTTATCGGTATTTCTCCCGGGAACCCTCTTGATTTATATCTTATTGCCAAGTTTATCGCTATTGCGAATTGCTTCTGATTTTTTTTTGTAACTTTCATTCTTTTTGCTGGCTTTTATCGGCGACATCGCCCGCGTTGAAACTTTAAGATCCTACTTAAATTATATTATCTATTAAAGTGTAGCTTATATTAAAGAAAGACACAAAGATATATTACAACGCCTTGGAATCGTGGGTATCTATCTATTCGCCAGCCTACAACATTATAGCAGTAATTTAAGTTAAAGTAGATACAAGTAAAAACCACTGATGAACATTATTTTATTTATGAGCCGTAAAAGTACATGCATAAATCAAGTTGCTGATGCAGGCACCCAAGTCGAGAACAGTATTAGGAATGAGATAAATATTGTAGCCTTTCCCACCAGAGCAGATTCGATTGACAGATCGAATCAGTTTTAAATTTGAAAACGATACCCAGAATGCAAATATTGACAGTAATCCAAGTTATAATCTGTAAGCTATACGCTAAATGTTGTTTCTTTTATTTGTTACAGAACATAAGACATCATTTCATAGGGCAACGATTACTGCTTTTGTAGCAAGCACTTCAATGTAGGAAATGGTACAGGTTAAAATTCAAGTTTACAGAAATTAAAGTACAAAGGCTTGATGAAATGATTAAACCAAAAGGAATCACAGAAAAATCAATTGATGTAATTGGAATGAGAGAGCTAACGAGTTTCGATGTACAGCCAACCAATTGGTACAGGGCACCCAGGAACCAAGTCCAAGTAACGTTATAAATCAGTTTGTAAGAAACCTCTTACCAATTGTCATTTTGACATGATTCTAGAGTGGCGTGGCTTACAGTTTCAATTGGTTGAATGTACACACAATTATAAAAATAATTCAATCAAGAATAGGCCATGCATATACAGCCAATTGTCATCTTGACTATATTCCACAAGCGCCATAGCAATTCTACGTCTCACCATTTTGTCTTTAGGTACATGTATTTAACTATAAAATAAATTCTTTGCTCATGTCGAGTGTCTCCCGATTCTATAACATGTCCCAGATAGTATCAAAGCTGACCCATTTCGACGAAGTTACGCAAATTTCGGGGTCACTCGTGTATGGCACTGGTACAATTTGCTACAGTCACAATGGTTCGCACGGAGGCACCCGGGCCCAACGCTCCCATTCAATGCTTCTGTGTCAATGATCTACAGCTACTCTCGAGAATCGAGATGAGTGTGTAGGTATTTAGAGTTTTTTATAATGTATAAAAAATATACCATGCGATAATCTTAAATAAATCGACCTAGCCCCACCGTAAGCTTTAATCAAGGCTTGCGTTGTCTATACTAAGGGATGTATAAAATAGATAGATGGGCCAATTAACTTTTGCATCGACTTATTTTCTGTCTCCTGCGTTACTTTTCATGAACTTAAAATACGTTAATTAATATTATACACATATTTACAATGATAAAACGGTTGGAACCTAAATGTATCGATGGGAACTTGTGTGAGGCCTAATCCGTGTACAATTTATAAGCATTTACCTGACTAGAGTACCTAATATCTCCATCAGTGCTTGCGTGATAACTATTTATTTATTTATTTATTCTTAAATTACCCTTTTGTTACTATATTTTTGTTAATAAATGAGTTATCAACATATATATACCAAAAAAAAAAAATTTATAAGCATTTTTTCTACTAATTTAGATGAAATTGTCACCTGCGTTACGGGATGAAATAGTGTCGATCGAAAAGTTGATTGGCCCACAGATATATATAAAAAGATACCTAAATACATAGAAAGCAACCCAACATGAGCAAGCCCAGTAATTCCGCCGTAGGCCCCGTAGGCCATAAATCGAAAAAGATCATGCATGAGCTTGTCCTGACCTTAAAGGTGAGTAAAATGATTCGCTAATATACATTAGCGAATCATTTTACTGCTGGTTAATTTGAACTTGGAGCCTCTACCTTTGTAGGCCGGTTCACTACCAACTAAGCTACGGAGGCTGACATGATACAATTTTATGTAATTTAACCTAAGATGACGAGAATGCAGCATTAGTTGCAAATACGACATAATAATCGTGGTTTATTGAATTGTATAGAGCTGTATTAGATAGCACTGTTTAGTAGTGCCTCTATAACCCTTAAATGCATAGTGATGTATACTCGTATGTGCATCATGTATTCTGTACTCTATTGACAGCATGTCAGAATTCAAATTGGAATAAATTTTTGTCAAGCTCATGCATTTAAGGGATAAAGTTCGGAACCGAACTAGTGAAACTTCTAATGTTTCATAAAGGTGGCAGTTCTGCGACCATATACCTATAACATGGACGTCTAACGCTAGCTCAAAAATGCCCCCAAAAACAATTGTTCAATTGTGCCAAGATGGGCAGGACACAGCGCTTTTCTTAACAACGCGCATATTTCGGCGCAACATCATTGACAATTGTTTATAGAATATATCCAATCAAAACTTTAATGGACTAATCACAACTATTTTTAAATGGCGGTTTAAGTTTTCATAGGTTGACATTGAAATTCATTGCCGTGATGCATTGAAGAGGGGGTGGCACTTGTCAACTAAAATTCAGGACCGTTTTTGAAAGGCAATTTAGTATGGCGTGCTGCTTCCATGTTTTATTTGTTCGTAGTGGCAGTTTAATAAGTCATTCGATGGTAAATTTAATCGAATATTTAACATCGGATTCATCTTACTTCGGCTTAGGTATTTTAGGTATCAGTATCAGTATAAACAATCATTTTGTCAAGCTCGCTCCTAAAGAATAGCGTTCCAGGCAGTTACATAGAGGGAAGAAGGCTTAAATTACGCCCTCGGGTAATATTAAGTACTCCCTACGGAGTGTTTGGTTCCTTAGGAATAAATACCAGTTAGTGCTCTCTTGGGCAAACGGTAACTCCTCCTCTCGTAGATATTCGTCTAGCATATGTAGATATGTAACTGACGTAGTTAAGTTTATGTAAGCCGTACCTATTTCTTCTATGCTTCTAAGCTTGTCTCTTAAACAAATATGTCCTTCCAAAGTTTAAACAAGACAGTTTCTAGTTATTCACGAAGGCTTCGAACGATTTCTTATTCTCTTTTCACATCTGCAGCCTAAATATTGGCATCGCGAATAGCTATTAGCTATTTTAAGCCACCCATATTTTTATAATTACTGTATGTATTCGCCTTTCCGATTGTTTGATAACTACTTACAGTATCTGCAATTTTATAGAGCTTCTAAAAGCAATTGCATTCGCACGCGACAACACAATGAGGCGCGGAATCATTCCGATTGCTTCCCGACTATGAGTGCTTAAAAAAGTTTTATGATTGTCGGATGAAGGATAAAATAATAAAAAAAATATTATGCGACAATTTTACACTAATCGATGAGTAATCGACCTAGTTCCACGATACCTAAGTTCAATTAAGCGTTGTGTTATGGGTGCTAGGTGCTATGCTAACAGATGACATTACATATAATAAATAGATTACATATCGTTAGGGGGATCCTAATATATTTGGGGCGGAAAGGTTCTCGAGCGGCGACCACGTACCGGAAGGCGCAGCGTCGGTAGGCCCCCCACAAGGCGGACTGATGACCTGGTGAAGGTCGCAGGAGTCCGCTGGATGCGGGTGGCACAGGACCGGTCATTGTGGCAATCTTTGGAGGAGGCCTATGTTCAGATATGATGATGATGATATAGTTAGATGCTATTGTACGGTTAAGGAAAAAAATTTTGATCATTTCATAACTAGTCGCAGTGACGATATGATATTAATAAGGTTTTTAGTTATTGTCACAATGAAAAAAAAAAACGCACGTAAATAATTGACTGTGCATTATAATACTAGAGCGAAAAAAAGGAAAAAATAACATTTCACACGACACTACTGCGATCGCCATCCCGCTTGCCCAGCGTGGCAATTATGGGCATATACTTCCTAATGGGCTCATGCTCATAGGTAATAGGAGAGGCATTTGTTCAGCTGTAGATTGGAATAGACTAATGATGATTCTTTGAAGGTGCATATGCAGACCAAACGAGCATTCGCTATTCTATCCCCCACTCTACAAAATCAACGAATCACGTTTCGTGTAACGATCGAATTTCGTAGAGTAGGGGGTTAGAATAGCGAATGCTCGTTTGGTTTGAATGCACCTTGACATCGAACCATACGTTGTACACGACCCTGTGTCCTGATCTAGAAACCCTGCGTTACAAGACCCAGTTAAGTACCAGATTCACCAACAAATCAGCTTACATATTAAACACATTGTAAAGAGATGAATTTTTACAATCTCAAATGAATGCCGTAAAAAGACTTTGTTTCACGAGATAATTTCAACCCTAAGTATCACGTTACTCTGGTTATTACGATGACTTCGACTGAGAACATGGCTTGAGAATATAACGAATAGACATTCTTCAATGGAAGTTATCGGTAGTATCTAAACAATTCGAGCTTTAACTATGTAAAGTGGAATAAAAAGTTTATTGTTCGTTTACTTCCGTGATCGCTTCGTGATGCATTATTTGAACGAATTTTGAAGCTTTGCATACAAAATACTGTTACAAAAGGTTTGCCCGTGATCATGCTAAGCGTGTGTATCTTTCTTAAGGGAGTATGTGATACCTCTGGAGTTTTAGACCTCTAAATCTAGGGGCTACGGTAGCTTTATACCATCAGGAAGCCGAACGCGTATTTACCACAGCACAGCCCAAAGCTGCGGTATAAAAAACATGTAAGTGTACCTATACATTTTAACGGCGTCCGTAGCTCAGTAGTGATTCTGCCTCAAAGCTTTAGGGTCCGGGTTCGAGGCCCGGCGAGGGCATTTAGTTGTGTGTTTATCACTAATATTTGTGACTTGGTAATGGTTGTTTTGTTTTCTATGTATTTAAGTAGTTGTATGTACTTATCTATCTATCCAATAATTATATATCGTCGCTTAGTACCCACAATAAACCGTAATTGAGCTTAGTGGCGGACTAGGTTGATTTGTGTAAGATTATCCCATGTTATGAATTTATTTTATTTTATTTAAGATCTTCTCGTATTAAGCTATTCGAGTAACACTTTGTTACTCAATTTATTTTACGAGTTAAGTGTTTTGGCGAAACGCCAAATAGCCGCTACTACTCGATTGTAAAGCCAACCAGGAATTTACAAACAGCTTTAGGCTATTGGCGAATTGTTCGGCACAAAATATGAATGGGATAAATATGAATGACTTAAAAGTTTGAAACTCGATTTACTTGATTAAGCAATTTATCGCCGCTGAAATTACCCAACCTCGTAAAGTACCGGCCATCAATAATACAGGGTGGTCCAAACCTTGACGTCAAAAAAATGTTTTTAGATTCCTCACGTCATGAGCTATCAGAATATACCCCATGTATGTTAGCCGATTTTTTTTTAGTTTTCGAGTTATGAATTTTTGAAAAAATTTTTTTGAGAAATTCTGGAATGAAGAAATTTATTAATAAAAAAAAACTTATGGGTTTTTTTAACTAGTTTCTTTTTGTAAAAGCATTACTACAAATAAAGCATTTACTGACAAAAAAATATGCGTCCTCACTTTGAAACAAATAGGATAAAAAATACCAAATTCAAAATTTTACGTTAAAAACGCATCAAAATAGCATTAATGTACGTAAATAAAAAAATAAAACATATCCCAAGGATGTTTGGTAATCTAAAGACTGCCCTAGACCTTAAACCTTCGTAAAAGCAAAAAAAAAGTGATACTTAATGATGAGGATTTTTTGGAGTAGTCGGTCAAATAAACTTAAAAAAACGCTTCTAAATTTTTTATTTAAAAATAAAGTAAAATTTCGTCTTTTTTGTTGTTCTTATCAATAAACAAAGACAGAAAATACCACGAAAACTCAATTTGTGTAGTTATTCAAGTAATTTTTTACTACTTTAAAATTTTAAGCTTTTTAACTTTATTTGGCCGATTACTCCGAAAAATCCTCATCATTAAGTATCACTATTTTTATTGCTTTTACGAAGGCTCAAGGTCTAGGGCGGTCTTAAGAATACTAAAATTCCTTGGGATATGTTTTTTTTTTATTTACGTGCATTAATGCTATTTTGATGCGTTTTTAGCGTAAATTTTTGAATTTGGTATTTTTTATCCTACTTGTATCAAAGTGAGGACGCTATTTTTTTGTCAATAAATGCTTTATTTATAGTAATACTTTTACAAAAAGAAACTAGTTAAAAAACACAAAAGATTTTTTTTTTTATTAATAAACTTCTTCATTCCAGAATTACTCAAAAAATTTTTTTCAAAAATTCATAACTCGAAAACTACAAAAAATCGGCTAACATACATGGGGTATATTTTGATAGCTCATGACGTAAGGAATCTAAAAAAAAAATTTGACGTCAAGGTTTGGACCACCCTGTATATGACATTTCGATTTTTTTTCAGTAGATTTTTTAAATTTGTCAATGTTTTCCACACTTTCCACCTTACGACTATAGTTAGTCTAGCTAGGAATAGGCCTTCGTGCTATCGATGAAAAAACTTGGCATTATTGTAGTAGTTTTTTCATGAAGATTCTTTGTGTAAGGCATGGATTTTGTAGTAAATTAATATTCTTTACTACAGCTTTTTTAGGAATACACTCTGTCTTCCATTATAATTCACAATACTTAATTGCTATATTCATCATTAATCTGTACAAAAGTACCAAAATAAATATATAAATAAATAAATATGCGACCATGTGCCACTTACTCTCTACACGGTTGAGTAAGTGTAACGACATTATACTCTATCATAAGCGTCTGTCGTGCAAAATTAGTTGACTAAATTTAAAGCTAGGTATTTCGAAACAGAGCTAAAGTCGTAAAACCTAATGTCCAATTTTTATGGTTATGTTCACCTGGTAAATTTTCTCAAAGACGTTGTTTTCGTAAAAAGCACAGATGTCAAATATACCATAGATCAAGCAAACGTATCTACTTAGCGTGTCAAATGAACTCAGTGAAATCCACTGAGTTGTCCGTCTTTAATCGCAGCTTGCAGCTTTCGGGCGTCAAATTTTGTAAGTTGAAGTGAATAAAAATATTAATAATGCCTCCTTAAGTAATATTAATTGCAACAACACAAAAAAATATGAATACTCAAGGGCCTGAGACATATTTAAAATCATAGGCAAGTAACAACTTCAGTACAAAATCTGACACGCTCGGCCGCCATACAAATAAATGAACTTGTTTCTTCTATCCAAATCTAATTCTGTGGTAAAAAGTAACATAATACCTAGAATGCATAGAAATGCATTCTGGCGTCGAATCTTTAGGTTAATTGGGCCCCAGCGCTGATTGTTTGCTGAAATCGCGAAACGTCTGGTTGACGTAACCAAAGACCGAATAGCTGGCGACGTCCTCGCATAACGCATCAGAATTGCGATACAGCTAGGAAATGCCGCGAGTATCCTCGATACAATGCCACTAGGGCCAATCTTAGATATAGGCTAGGTTAGTCAGATTTAATTTATGTTTATAAATTAAAAAATCATAAAAAATGTGTTTGTATAAGAACAATATTTTTTATTCACTTATCCTAATTATAAGGTGAAACTATGGGATAAAAGAAGTGTAATCATAAAAAAATGTGTTTGTATAAGAACAATGATCTTTTATTCACTTATCCTAATTATAAGGTGAAACTGTGGGATAACATGTATATATTTCTTATTTCCAGACGGTGCCCCTCCCAGCGGGTTCGACGTCTGTGCTGGCGAAACCCACCAAGTACCACTACTACCCTCACAACCAGCACATCTACCTGTTGCCAGAATGCGCGATACAACAGGTAACTGAACTTTTACACTTTTATAGTTATCGATTTCTAAGAATGAACATTTGACAGTTTAGGAATGATCCTATATACACACACCGGTAATGAAAACGGGTCAGGTGTTTCGGTAACGGTAACGGTTCCACTTGTATTATAAATATTTATTTTAAATATTTTTAATCAGCATGTTTCCAGTATTTTCTATGAAAAAATCCACCTGACCCGTATTCATTGACCGCACTACCGCGAGTGTATATGACATTAAGACTATCGGAAAAATTGTGAGTCTTACCCTCATATTAATAAGAATTAATCTATAACTGTCAAAAGTTCATTCTTAGAAATCTGCAACTATAGGGACACCCGGGTCAAAATTCTTTTCATTGTCTTATTTTGTGTCCCTAAAAAACGTGACGCAGTGGTGATTTTTGTAAGAAATTATGTTTTGTTTTCTATTTCTGAAATATGGATTAAAAATTAGCGTGATTTTTTTTATATTTACCGAGCCGAAACAGCAACTAAAAGCGTTACAGAGTGGTATGAAACAAGGAGTTTCACCCACCCAATTAAGCGTGGATTTAAAAACCTTCATTTTAGTTAGGTTTGCAACGACAATCAAACACTACATTTCAATAAAAACCCCGTTTTGGTGTTCATTTTATAAACTGTAAACGATATTATAATATAAAAACGCCGATGAAGTTTAATTTCCTAAAGATATCGTACTTAATTGACGTTACGAAACTGACTGTAATTAAGGTTTTTCAATTTCACGTTAATTTGGTGTCCCTAAAAGTGACAATGCCCAACTGAATTGTCAATATGCAATTACGTAGCTCTAGCCGCGAAGTGACGACGTAGCCCCGCGGTGATGGCAGTAAGAGAACATAATATATCACCACCCCAAATCGTCCCGTGGGTGTCGTAAGAGTCTACTAATAAATTAAACTACTACTTACCGCTAAATTGAAGTGTCACTGACCATTACCTATTTGATAAAACATTGATGATGGGCAGCAGTGTCATCATAGTGGACACATTACTGCGATCGCCAATCCGTTTGCCCAGTGTGGCGATTATGGGCATTTACCTCCTAATGCGTCTATGCGCATAGTTAATAGAATAGGAGAGACCTACGTCCAGCAGTGGACTATCATAGGCTGATGATGATGATGATGAAAGGATTGAATTGTAATGATCATGAATATTTATTTATTGATTTATTTAAACTATATTGCACAAATAAACAGTGCAAAAGACGAATTTAATACTATAAGACAGTCTCAACCTTGGGGTCAAACAGAGATAGAAAATTGATGTTGGATATTCGTTTATAGAAGATTGATGATGGGCAGCAGTATCAGCATCATCATACTGGATACGCTATTGCGATTACGGGCATTTGCCCTCCTAATGCAACCTACGCGCAGCAGTAGATTGAGAGAGGCTAATGATGATTATGTTATGTAGCTCATGTATCGTTATGTGTCTGCACTAGTTATTTGCGGTTTTTTTAATCGACTTCAATGACATTCCAGGTGTGCAATGCAGTGTACGTGCGGTTGAACTACACCCAACCTCTATGCGCTTGCCCGGCTCGGTATCGAGATCCCTGCTCTGCTAGCCTCAACGCTGACGACCTACATACCACCAGGCTAACAACAGATTCCAAGAAGAAGGTACAGTCTACTTATGTCTGTCATGTCTGTGTTAAGTTCCTCACTACCTGCATATCACCAGGCACACTTATCAATGTAGGTACCTACTTATACGGTGCGGTACCAAGATTCCTACTCGGCTAGCCTCAACGCTGATGATCTACATATACATCCCTGATAGAAATATTTGATTTTTTCCGACATTTTCATCGCCAGTCTTAACAAAACTACGCATAATTAGCATACCACAGATTCCGAAATAGAAGGTGCCTACACTGCCTACGTAAACTAGAAACACTTAAGTTTTTACGACTAAGTATACCAATGTTCTGACTCCGGTAACCGGCTCGTTACCGGGAAAAATGTACAGTCTACTCACATAAGTTTACGCGCGCCTTTGAAATGATAACATGCCTGCAATCAGCTTTACGACATGCTGTACAAGAAACGTAGAAGGTACGTAGTATACATACATACGTGTAAGTAATAGAGCTGACTAGTGGCAGCGTATTAGTTTCAGCACGTGCGATCTGTGTACCTACTATACGGATAACAACGGATTCCTAGAACGTACGTAGAAGCTCTGAGACTATGTAGAATTTGGTATCTCCATGAATCTGAACGTAGGCGAGTGAAGGGTCGATTGCATTTAACAAAATTTAACGTCATAATTTTTGTGTTACGAAATAAAATTTAGTGTAACAACTTTTGGCAGTGAAACACAAATTCGCGACAAATTAAAATTTTCCATGAGGTGCAATAATAAATGCGTGTCTACATTTTTTTAATATGACGCCTTTTTCTACTGCCAAAAGTTGTTGGACACACTATAATTAGTACCTATAATTAACTTTCGTAACACAATTGACGCGAACATCATTTTTGGTTTGATACTATGTGATGATTCTGCCAAATGAAACTATGGGATAGTTTGGGAAGTGGTAATATGCCCCAAAATTTTCGGCCACATATTAGTATCTCTAAACCCTTTAAACTGCTCTGATATTTATTACCTTGTGTGAAACAAGTGGTACACGTTAATACGCATCGTTCTCTACATTATTATATTTATTATATTTTTTGCAGTACGCCAACAAAGCGGTGACGTTGGTGAAGACTTGCGAGGCAGTCTCAGAGATGAGGGAATGCCGCGCCCCAAGAGATTGGTCGCTGCTCGCCCTTCAGAACATTAGGACCGGCAAGTCGCACTATCTGGTCATCTGCCGGTGTCCGGAGAACCACATACTGGGTAAGACAATTGTTACTGGGTAACTTAATTGACAATCCTTTTCTGCGTCCTGGTTCATTTTAATAAGGCATGAACTAGAATAATAAAATTCCGCCCAGGTATTGTTCCAAAACAATGAAGTTTGAAGATCAAACCATTCACACCGCACACACTCTAAGCAAATTATCATTATATACTGTGCTTGCTTAGTACACGAATAGTTTGAAGTTATAATGTAACTTATTTTATAAATAAATACAGACAATATAAAAATATGGCAATTTTTATTGCGAGAAATTGACTTTGGTTTTCCTTTGTGACTTCACATCTTCGGCTTACCACAATCACTATTTAATTGATGTCTTTTTTGCAGAAGGACCTATGTCACACGATCAGCCCACCTACGCATCAGTGCCCGGAATAAGGGTATATGGAATGATGTGCGTCCGACATAATCCGGTTTATCCAGGTAATCTACCATTCCTAATTATGGGGCATTTATTACAGCTTTTATATATATAACAATATTTAGAAGACACTGGTAGGTACTTACACATTTTCGGTTAACAAAAAAAATAGTTACTGGGCCTGAACATCACCAGATAGTTTCGAAATAGATTCAATTAAATAGAGATCAACTTGACTATTAATAGTTTCTTCGTCGCGTCTTATTACTTTTTAGTTGAGCGCCTTAACAAATATCATAGCAAAAGCTGAGGAGTATCCGTTTTATTGTGTCAGGAACTTATTGTGTAATAGAAGACAGAAATATCTGTTCTTGTTCTCCTTTAAAAAACCGGTAGGTGGGTCAAAATTCTTTTCGTTGTCTTGTATCATACCATTTTGTCACGCTTTTAGTTGCTGTTTCGACTCAGTATTAAAAAAAATCCGGTGCACTTGTATTTCTTTTTTACGTTAGATTTTAATCTATACATCAGAAATGGAAAACAAAACATCATCTCATACAAAAATCACCACTGCGTCACGTTTTTTAGGGACACAAATTAAGACAACGAAAAAAATTTTGACCCAGGTACATAACAGGTGTCTTCTACATATCCGATATAATCATCCTCACATGATATATTATTTCCAGGTTTCACTGCGAACCGATTTGCCGGAATACAAAGCACCACAAGCGCGTACAAGGTGGACTATTCGCAGCCCCACGCGTATCCCGACAAGCCAGTCTACAACCGATACCAGTCGCCCAGCTACCTGACCCCAAACTACTACAACAGGCGGTCTAGAGTCTCAAGGGTCCGAAGAATGGCAGACCATCCGGACTATCCACCCTTCCCTTGGTACAAAGTCAGAGAACTCGCGAGATCGCTACACTGGATTGACTAGATTAATTAAACGTAAAAATAAAAGTATGTTGGGTTCATTTAGGCCCTTGTAATCGTTCCAATGCCTCCTTGGATCCAACGAAGACTTTAAAAAACGCTTCCCCGTATCTGTAGCCGCAGACTTTTCCCATTCTAAATGCTCGTTTAGTATGATGAAAATACTAAAGTCTACAATACTCAGAGAACTGAATTTATTAGTGGTTAAATTCATGCAGACTTTGTAACCAGTATACCTTACAAACTTATTTATTTCAGTAATTTTATCGTAGCAGTACCTAAACTTAACTTATTTATGGCATGATATAGAACTGTTTGTTTGCCAGACACATAGAGATAACCATGATAATATAAAAAGAGTAGTATAAATAATAAAAAGAAGTGTTACTTGCCCCACCATCGCGCTAATACAAGGTGATATTTATTTAAAATACATACTATGTGGAAATCTGAATTTTTAAGCATTACAATGATTTTATGCGACAAATTATGATCTGGGACGATTGTATCGACGGAAACAAGATAATAAGTCTCGTATTTGAGACGTAAGACAGAAAAACTTATATGAGAGTCTAAAAAAATGTATTTTAACAGTGTTCATAGATTTAGTCATTAATAAATTATCGAGAGCTTGGAATTGAATTTGCGGTGGTGTTACTAAAAGTAACACTTTTGAGGTAGACCTTATACCTTTGTAATTAGGTTTACTATTAGTCAAATGAGACAGTACAAGAGTCGAAAAAATCTAATATACTTAGTATACTACCTGTGAAGTTCTAAGCAAATAATATTACTAAATTCTGCTACGAAAGTTAGTCATGACCAATGCTCGGCGGGGGTGAGCCGTTTGCCTATTAATTTGACGTAAGTCACGTGTACAAATGTATACAAACATGGTATATTTTGTCCAACAACATTTGTCAGTTGAAGAAGTGGGCAAATTCAAAAAATGTAGGCGCGTATTACATATGCAATTCCATGCTTTCGGTATTTTATATTTGATTCCCATTCAGATTTTCAGAAATAAAAATATATGCCTGTAATTAGAAAGTTCTTACACAAAATTATGTGATAATGAATTCCAGATATTTTTTTGTGTAACGTCAATGCATTTATAGGTGTTTAAGACTTTAGTTCTAGAATACACATTATTTATTTAAGAAAACCATACGTAGGAAGTTCAGATGTAAATAGTAGTTTTAATGGAATAAATGTAATTACGGAGATTAAATTTAAACTGAGAGTATTGTTGCTGTTCTTTTATATTGTCTTCGAAATTCCCTACTAACCTTTAGAAATATTATGTTGCCCTTAATGTGCACATGTGCAGTCATCAAAAAACGTGATTAGAATTATCAATGCTATTACCACTGAATAGAGTCGTATTAGGAGCTCAAAACATTAGCAGGACAACGAACGGAATGGCGTTTACTCCACCGACAAGAGCCAGGCTCTTAAGTAGAAGAAGAGTCGGAAAGTGGTCCACCAATTTTTGTGGACTACATTCGATCAATTTACTATTAACTTGGGTTTGCCAGTCTTGGCCAACGGTAAATTATGCGCGTCTGTACTTAATACTATAAAATAGTTCCTGTTTTGCAGAATAAGATTCAATATTAGGCGGGTATTCAAGCTCTGTTAAAATTGATTTTTTATCTTGATTTTTATATAAAGTCTGTGCGGCTAAGTCCGGCATATTTTATTTTGAAGGAGAGTCCGTCATATATTATGCATCTTATACTGTTAAATTCTGAAGTCTACAATCAATGTGGGTTACCAGTGATGACTTACGTTGCCGAAACGTGGTCCTTCACCATCCGCCTCATCTCTAAACTTAGAGTCGCTCAACGAGCTATGGAGAGGGCTATGCTCGGAGTTTCTCTGCGTGATCGAATCAGAAATGAGGAGATCGTAGGCGAACTAAAGTTACTGACGTAGCCCTCCGGATTAGTAAGCTGAAGTGGCCAGGCCACATTGCACGCAGAGCGGATGGTCGATGGGGTCGAAAAGTGCTCGAGTGGATACCACGGCTAGGCAAACGCAGCGTAGGACGTCATCCCACAAGATGGACAGACGACCTATGAAGGTCGCCGGGACACGCTGGATGCAGGTCGCATCTAACCGGTACATGTGGAGGTCCAGAGGGGAGGCCTATGTTCAGCAGTGGACGTCTTATAGCTGAGATGATGATGACTGTTCAATTAGGATCGGAAATCAGTTGGTAGACGGACTTTCCTGATAGACGGTTTCACCCGCCTTGACCTTGGTCCTCTGGATTTGGATAGTGGATATCCAGCAATTCAGCAGCTAAAAGAAACTTACCTAATACTTTCTGGTCGACGACAATGTCGCAGGAATACATGGCGGCCATCAGACGTTGTGGTTGCACTTGGAAAGCCTTTCTGCATCCATCTTTTACCGCTGACATTATTTGACCTGTCAAATAATAATTTTATCATCTATCGAACCAGTCACATGTTTTGATTTTTGCGACTCTATTTTTATGTAAAATACTACGAACAAATAAAACATGGAAGCCGCACGCCATACTGAATTGCCTTTCAAAAACGGTCCGTTGGCAAAAACCGCCATTTAAAAATAGTTGTGATTGGTCCATCAAAGTTTTGATTGGCGATATTCAATAAACATTTGTCAAAGATGTTGCGGCGAAATATGCACGGTGTCACGAAAAGCGCTATGCCCTTCCCATCTTGGCACAATTGAACAATTAATTGGTTTTGGAGGCATTTTTGAGCTGGCGTTAGACGTCCAGGTCGCAGGTAAAGTAAGAGTGATGTGATGACATGTAGTAGAACCTACATGAAACATGTCAGTAGCAAAGGATATTTTGATTCAAAAATAGTCAAAATATCATGAAATACAATGACAACGGATTATAACGCATATATTAATGACATCCTGACGATTCATATCTTTTGCAGCGTCGGCTAGAGCTTCATAAGCACATTTGGAATGTATACCCACCACTCTTAAAATGTATGGTCTGCGGTTTTGTACATTTTGTATGTAGGTAGTTTTACATATATTTTACCTTATTTTGATGGAAGTAGATGTTTGTATGATAAACTTCCTCCGCTATCAATCACCAGCAGACCACGAATGGTGAAAAGGGTTCGAAACGTCGTGATGTAATTAATAAATGCGACATAAGCCGTTTTAATATTTTTATTTTATGAATAACTTTCTCGGAGCGAAGTAAATATTATGTAAAAATATAAATAAAATAGTTACAAACCTGATAGTGGTCCAAAAGTGTGGCCAACATCTTCACCCTCACTTTTGTCCAAGTTCCATTCCTCAACACAAAAAGCGACCCCCATCATAGGTTCCTCACAAAGCGGGCCTGCTAAACTTGCCAGTTGAAACCCATTCACAAAACTGCTCTCGTATTCGAACCTCGGATCGTCTTTCAATTCATTTTTATGATACAGGAACTTGGTCTTGTAATCTGTCGTTTGATTGAGAAGCAGATTTGGCCCACAATTCCTAGGACCTACAGACCATATTTGCTCAGCAACGTTACTCCATTCAGGACCGAGTTTGGAGCTAATGTTTTTTAATTCTTCTATGAATGTGTCTATTAGTTTTAGCATTCGATCTGAGAGCTCGTGTGTTCCGTTTATATTTAAATTGTCTAGTTTATTTTCTATTTTTTCGTTTTTCGATGAGCCTTGCAATGATTTGATATGTTGTGATATGGCTTTAAGTAAGTCTGTAGATTTGTCTAGAAGGGTTGTTATTTCGTTAGGGAGAGGTCTGGCCCTTATTTTGATCCTGCTTTGTTTGTTATTAGTGTGCACAGTTATTACAGGGTCTACTTCAGTATCGTTTCCTTTGTCTATGTTTTGTGAGTCTATTTCTTCATTCGCCATGTCGATTTTGGGTGGTTCTATAATAGTTTCTCTGAACGGTACGATAGGTTCCGATACTGTGATTGGTATCTTTGCATAATCATTTCTGAAAAAAAAAGGATTTTGCAGTTTTTCTTCATCAGCCGGGTTTGCATGCTAAGTACGATGATATGAGTAGTAAGAAATATGTTTTTTTTTACAAAAGCCTTTGGTTTCTGCCAAACTAGTCTAGAAAAAAAGTCATGGAGTATTTGAAACTACAAAATTAATATGATAAATGAAATACTTCAGAATTCGGAATAGTCAATGAATTTACCGAGCCTCAGCCGCAGAATCTTATTAGCGTCTAAAATTAAATGAAAATGTATTATACTATTTAAGTTTAACAAAAATAAAAAAAATACTGTGCATAATATTCAGCAGCTACTAACACATAAAAGTTGTTCCAAAGTATAAATCTAAAGTACATTTTGGCAAAGCATAATGGCTATTGACCTGTGACACCCCTGTGACTACAATTTCAGTTTGTGATATCCTGTCGAGATTCATATCACTCTTACTTATCAGACACAAAGGAATTTAAAACCTTACTTCAAGTCCTCCAAGCACCTTTCCAAGTGTACCTCGCCGGCAGTCACTATGACGTGTTCACCGGTCTCTTGTAAGAACACTTGGACGCAGGAATCTGATTGGTTGAGCAGTTTCAAGCCTAAAGAAAGTATAATATTAAGTGTAATTGGAAGCACGTTGGACCGGCATTCCAGAGGAAGCGGGTCCGAATCCCGTGACAACCAGAGTATTTCGCAGTTTTTTCTTTGGTAAGCACATCTGTTACGACATTGTGGGAAGTATAATCATTTTTAGATAGTTCGATTTGTTTGCTTTCATGTAGGTCGCTACAAAATAATGAAAAAACGATGCGAAGGAATTTCGTCCATAGACAATCGGCAAGTTAGTTTGCCAGACTACTAGGTGAAAGCTTTTACGTGATACAAAGTCATATTTTCTGAATCTACTCAGCTCAGCTAACTCTTACTATGTGACCATCTTTGAAAAAGTTACCACAAAATCTACATCTCCATACAAATTGTGAAACTAGCTAACGCTAGTTACTATCGAGTTGTCATTAATATGTATACCATTATCGATACTGATCTCTTTCAAATGTGTTAACATATAAATGCACTCGACTTAGTTATAATTTTATTTACCGAATTCGATATAAGTCCCATAGTAAAAGTTGATCGCAATCATGAGTAAATCCAGAAAATATAATTTTGTGTCATGTATAGTAAATAAATGTAAAAGATTTCACCCTGTATATAGGGCGAAAAGGAAAAATAACCACACCTTAAAACATTTACCTTTAACCAACTGCGGCAGTTGAGAAGGGTTCGCGGGCTCCAAAGCCACCCTCAGTATAGGGACAGCGGCGGATTGAAGTTCACTGAACGCCGGGCACGCGATTGTAGTACTTAACGTCGCGGTTTTAAGGACGTGCTCTTCTAAACCACCGATACCTGGGAGAAACAAGAAGAAATCAGAAAACTGAAGATTGCCATGCAATCATTGCCTTATCAGCCTTCGTAGCCTAGTTGGTAGAGACGCTGCCTACGAAGCTGGAGGTTCCGGGTTCGAATCCCGGCGAGGGCATTATTTGTGTATTTATTTATCACAAATATTTGTTCCGTGGTTGTGGCTGTCTATGTATGTAAGTATATATGTATATATCTATTATACATATATATCGTCGCTTGGTACCCACATCACAAGCCTTAATTTGTTAAAGGATTAAAAGGAACTTCTTCCCGCATACTCTCCGGCTGTGGAAAGAGCTACCTGCCGAGACTTTCGTCAAAGGTTGTTCAAAAAAAGAGGTTGCTGTTTTTAAAGGGTCGGCAACGCAGATCTTAACCCCATTGAGTTAGATGCGTCCATAAGTATCAGTAGCTGCTTACCATCAGGCCGAATGCTTGTTTAAAAATGTTCAATGTTCAAAATGCTTTTTGACTATTTTATGGGGCAGTAAAATCCGAAATTAATAAACTGAATGATGGTGATGGAAAAAAAATATTACCTATAATGTTGCCAGCAACAGCTTCATCAATTTCTTCTAATTCTCTTCCCATTAAAATATACAAGGATTTAATCCTGCAAAAGAATAAAGAGGTTAGAAAAAAAAACTTTAAATACAATGTTGATAATCGTCGGTTTTAGCTAATTTTGACAAATAAAATATTGAAGTGATAGACGACTAATTAAATTCCAATGGAATTTCACAATGGATATGACAATTAAGTATTTGTAAAATGAAGCACACAATTAAATAAAGTGAAATTTTTTTTTATAAAATACAAAGCATACTGTGCACTTACTCTGTACATGTGATATGTTCATCACTTTTCAAGTCTTTTAACTTCTTATTAGGATCTACTTCAAAGTCTTTTATGTTAAGTATTTTGGACGGGTCATGTTTAGGACCTAAAACATACACTTTATCACCTTTCTTTAATCTACCACTAAACACTCTAGCAAATGCAATAAATGCGGGTTGATTTTCATCTTTTTCTGTCTCAGGTTCTTCGTTGTTTTGTTGAGCATTATCATTTTTATTTTCGTCCGACATTGGTAGAGCCTGTGCATTAACCTCATTTAATTTCATCTGCTCTCTAATCTGTCTTGCTTTTTGTCTCCTTAGTGCCATCTCTTCAGCTGTCAAAGCCTTAGGCTTGTTTTCTGGAAGTACACTTTTATCTACGCTAAACATTTTAGAAATATACACTATAACAGGCCTATTATTACTATCACATGCTAAGAAATCATTTTTCAGCTCTTGCGTTTGTGGGTGTAGTGACTCAAAGTCGCATATTTTTGTGCACATAAGTTTTTCAACCTTTTCAACACCAATTTCCTTTGGTGATGGTAGTTTAGTACAAACCATATTTAATACAGTTTGCGACAAGGGTAACCATTGCATCATGAGAGACTGCAGTTGTATTCTGCTATCTGTATGTCTTAAGTCCCTGGTCGTGAGTTTTATACCAAGTTTCTCACAGATAACTGGCACTTTTTCTTTTTCGTTCCTCATGGCAATAGTCTCATAAACATTCCACAAGTTATCCAGCACAACTTGTACGAAAAGCGGTTTTTTCGCCTTCTCTTGGGCTCCCTTCATGAAGCGTTTCGTTTTTGTATTTAAGTAGAAATCCCCCCATAAAACTTTCCTCAGTATTTCTTCTTTTACTCCTAAAGAAAATGTAACATTAGAATATGAATCCAAGAATAAAATATGGTTGAAGTTCACAGGGTAGCACAATGAAAACAAGTGATACTCAAGATCACTTGTACTCATAACATAATCATATTCAATAAACTTGGTTAATTACGTAAGGATAAGACAAAGTAGTGTTAATAGTTTTTTTTAGAAATTTCCGATTTACTAGCATTCAATTGTATGTATATGAAAAATATAAAATATTAATTTATTGAATATTGATGATGAGCAGCACTGTTATGATATTGGACACACTACTGCAACCCAATCCACTTGCCCAGCATTGCGATTAAGGGCATTTTTTACCTCCTAATAAGTACATACGCAATAATACGCATAGGTAATACTACTAGGTGAGGCCTATGTTCAGCAATGGACTGAGAAAAGCTGATTATGTGGTGTGATGTGAAAGTCAAACAAATTCACATTGCAAGCCCTTTGCAAGCTGATCACGAACCTAACTCGTTATTTTCGCAGTTGTGATTTTGAAGTTCAAATTGAAACAATTTTTTTTGCTGGCTATGTAAGGGTTAAAAAAGTAGTTGTTAGGAATTATCGCCTTACGTAAAAGGAAAATTTTATATGCGATTTAATAATAAAAGAAAATTATAATTTCCTTACCAAGTTTTTCAGAAAACAGCCGAGCAAATGTATGGACTGTAAAGCCCCAACCATCAATAGCACTTGCAAATACGACATTGCCCTGCTCCGGAGAGAAGTACAGATTGGAATCATCAGCATCCTCCAGGGCAGAGGTCCAATCATAAAAATTGTTGTCTTCCTTAGGTTTTTCTTTTATTTCCTGAAATCAAATTACTAACAATATTAGGACACTTTGGAAACAAATGGATTCTTCATACATATTTAAAGAATAACAGTATTAAACTGAAGAGTTTAGTGTCAATTTTCTTATAAAATTTCACAATAAATTTAAATTACACATATGTATGTGCAATATATTATGCATTCATAAGTTTGATTTCTAATGATGTAACATCATCATTCCCAAAAAGCTAAACTATAAGTTTGAAAATTTGTTTGTCCAAAGGAAAAAAGAGTAAGGCAAAATAGGGATTTTGTACAATATCTAAGTAATATATACTTTTGATATTTCCCAATTTGTACTACTTATTTAGTAATACACAATAATACCATTATCTGGAAAATCCAAATAAGAAACTTATTAGATACAAGAACTCAATAAGTTTATGCAAAGCTTACCTGCTTATCAATTTGAGTTTCTTCATTGGCCAAAACTTCACTAGCAAATAGTTCTCCCATTACTGCATTCACTTGTTCCATCACCTGTGTGAGATGCACATATGCATCTAGTGGGGTCATCTGCATTTCCAATATGAGACGGTCAATCTTATTGAGGACTAGAACAGCCCGGATGTTCTCTGAATAAGCCTGTTTTAGAGCTAACCTTGTCTGTGGGCATACACCTTCTACTACATCCACCTGCAAACAAAAAAGTAATGAATGAAGTCAGCCTCCATAGCCTAGTTGGTAGTGACCCTGCCTACGAAGCTGGAGGTTCCGGGTTCGAATCCCGGCGAGGGCATTTTTAGTGGAATTATTTATCACAAATATTTGTTCCTTGGTCATGGTTGTCTATGTATTTAAGTATCTATATATTAAATATATCGTCACCTGGTACCCACATCACAAGCCTTAATTGAGCTTACCGTGGGACTAGGTTGATTTGTGTGAGATGTCCCAAGATATTTATTATTAATTTACTAACTTAATCAGCACTAAGTAAAAATCTATATAATAATAATATAATAATTAAGCTTTATTTGTTCAATGCATAGGTTAAATTATGTTACAGTTTCATTTTTATTTTGTTTTTTTAACGCATTGATCCCTGTTGGGTAAAAATCTAGCCTTCAATTATTACCTAGTAGAGACCTAGGCTCTCTGAAATATGTCACATGTAGTGACTAAATACAGGTGAGTTATGTATCACAAAAGTTTAAATTCTTTACAACATTGTGTTTGTTATGTCAGGATAATCTACATATTCCACAAGTAAGTAATTTAGCTGAGTGAAAATGACAGCCACCCTCCTTGAAGAACATTTGCATCTAGATACCTCAATCCAAGTTACAATAAGATTTTGTTGTGGAAGAGATGGGTGTCCTCCTTCTCTAGTGGAGGGACATAATTCCAAGTTACAACAAGATTCCGTGATGCAAGAGATGGATGTATTAATGATGGGATGAAAGAATGCATACCAAGCCGCACAGGACCAAACTCAGTGGACAAACTTATTTTGAGCCCTGCATGCAGTTGTGCCCTCTTTTCTTACGTTTTACCCATAGGTAAAAGGAAAAGAAGGCACAACAATTGTTATTCTCAGGCAGTTGGACATGGCTCGTAAAATCGATATCATTTCTGAGTTTTTTATTAATTGACATTCTATCAAGTAAACACCTTTTTAGGGTTTGATATGAAATACTACCCAATCTTTAAAAGATTTTCATTACATAAAATACATCACAAATCTTGTTATGTCAATATTATAATGGATAATAGTTTTGATTACTTATTTCCAATTTCTGCAACAATTATCTACAAAATGATGCAAATCATTTCAACTGTACAAAACAAGTGAGCTGGCTCTACTACAGAAACCAAACCAAAAAGTTTGATTTCATGTTTTGTTTTTATAATTAGAAAATTGTACTTACAACAACTATAGCTCCGTCACAAAGTCTCACAGCTGTAGACACTTCACTAGAGAAATCTACGTGTCCAGGTGAATCTATAAGGTTCACAAGGTACTCCTGCTTCTGCACAGCATGATATAAAGCTATACTGCTGCTTTTCATGGTTATGCCACGTTCCTGTTCATCGGGCCGGCTATCCATATAACGAAGCTTCCCCGACATTCTCTGCGATATGATACCATTGCTGGATATCAGGGAGTCCGCCAAAGTTGTTTTCCCATGATCCACGTGCGCAACGATGCAAATATTACGAATATTCACAGGTGTGTTTTGAAGTTCTAAAAGTTTTGATCCGTCTACCAACCGCATCTTGAAGATATTTAGCAAGACTGCTCACGGGATTGTTTCAATTGTTGTGACACACTGGCACTGTTGATTTTAAGTGAGAATAATATCGATAACGTGTAAAATATAAGATTAAATTGCACAATGTTGACCAAGGACTGAAACATTCACGCGCATTTGACGTTGGAGTTGCCAAATAATGACATTGACATTGACAGTGACGTTTTCGTTCGGAAACGTACTTGTCAGTTGAAGGCCATCTATTTTTATTAGCACAAATGTGAACAACAGTGGAAATAGAGTAAATGTGGAAAGTGAAGGCGCGTGGCAGCAAGGCACGCTCATAATTATATGCCAAGTGCCTTCACTTTACGAGCAAACTTTAAAAGAAAATAAAATTATAAAGAAGACTTCGCCATTGAATAGCATCAATGGCGAAGTCGAATTTAGTACCTATTTTAGTGCTCCGTAACTATAAAATCCCTCCCATTCATTTTATCTATGTATACTCTGTGCGGAAAGTGAAGGCATCCGGCGGAAAGGCACGCCAATACATATATTTCACTTCCCATTGTTTTCCGTACAGACTCTAATCACTAATCACAATATGTCTGCCTTCCACCTTCCACCTCGAACAGTGCGGCCTCATCAATGGGTCCGTTTCACGTGCATCGCTGGCGATGCTTAGAAAACAGTTTACGGTTTCGAGTACCATCTGGAAAAAACGTTAAACGGAGTCTTTAATAAGTCTATAATAAGCTCCGTTCGTGGTGAAAAGACGGCCATAACGTTTTTTTTTAAGTATAAACCAAATAAGTGTGTTTCGATTCCCAAGTTTTTCATGTTGCATTAGCTGTACTGTGCTCAGTAGCAGAGGCAGACAAACAGAATAATGGGCATTTTCACTTCTAGGGACACCCAATTAGCTTAACTCTCACAAAAAAGTTAACTTCGATGTCAGCTTTGTAACGACTACTTATTAAGCATGAAATATTTACGTAAATCCATTTTATTCATGTTTTTATATTACGTAAACGCGTATTCTTTCTGGATTAAGTAATAAAAAAATTGTGTTAATATTTAATGCTTATTAAAATTGTCGTTACAAAGCTTACATCGGAGTTAACTTTTTTGTGAGAGTTAAGCTAATTGGGTGTCCTTAGAAGTGAAAATGCCCATTATTCTGTTTGTCTGCCTCTGCTACTGAGCACAGGCAGACAAACACTAGGTACTGAGTTAATGTTAATCCTAGAAAATAAAATGTGAAGTTGTGCATGTAAAGTGAAGTTCCCAACAAGCATTATTTTAATATCTGAAAGCTAACAATACTTAATATTTTTTCAATTTGTGATAAGCCTCATAAATTTTGTCAAGTACCTACTAAAATATATTTAAATGCCGATGGAAATTAAAATTACGAGTAAACTTAAATTACGAAATGCCTGAAAGTCCTGGAATAATATTAAAACTAGCCAACTATGTACTAGTTATGTAAGTTGAGGCGTCTGCGAACTTTAATTAAAAACTGTTTTTCTTAATTATGCGTTCGCCCTAGTTTATGACTTTCTTTGGGTCGTTGTAAGTATTCATAAGATCGAGCAATTAAGGCAAGCCATTTTAAAATTTATTATGAATTTGCTGTCCAAAGAAATTGAATTCGAATCTAGATTTTGAAACAGCGTGCTAAAAATTATACTTGACTTAATAAATATTAAGTAGGTAATAGTTGTCAATTATCATTTGATATTCACAAGTGCTTTACGGTGAAGGAAAACATCGTGAGTTTGCAATGCAGGTTATTGCATACATTTGCGAAGAAAGTTAAGGGTGTACGTGAAGTCCCCCACAAGTAGGTACTGGGCCAGCGTTGGGACTACGCATAATAATAGGCACGTTTGATGTCTAGTTTCGGAAGAATACAATACGATACAGTAGGTCAAAAAAATCAAAATCAAAATCAAAATATTTTATTAGGTATCAAAATCTGTTTACATACAGGTATTTTGTGGCCAGCACCTCCTGGTAAGTATAGCAATACTTGTGTTAGGAGGCACCGCTCTTTCCTAACGGAACTTATTCAGTAACATTATCAGTATATGATAACTTACAAAATATTTATAAATAACTATCAATTACTAATATTGGATATCGCCAAGATTATTATTACATCCAACTTTAGATTAACCTATATATTTGTATAGTGTGTGTTTGTAAGTGTGTGTGAGTGCGTGTGTGTATGTGTGTGTATGTGTGTGTGTGCACTAATATACTTGTTTGTTTGTTCATTTATGTTGCATACTATAAATGTTTATCTAGTTTGTTTTAATTTACGACGGTTTTAGCTTATTTATTTATTTATTTATTTACTAATTTTCTTATTAATTTAATTTAGCTCGTAAGAAGTGATTCGGTATCTTCATAATTTAAAGTTAGTAACCATTCTTCTACCACTTTTTTACATTTGTTTAGCTGCATAGGGTAGATATTGAGAACTTTATTTATTTTATTGTATAACTGAGACGATAGAGCAATGAATTGTCTCTTTGCAAATTGAGATTTCGCGGGCCAGTAAGGGGCCACTACATTGTTGCGTCTCCGAAGAAGTAGGGATGGGTCAAATTTGAGTTTCCTGTGTTGTTTAAGCACCGCGTGTAGAACATATAACTGCCTTGTGGTCAGGACATTTAACTCTCTATAAAGCTCAGTAGCTCAGTAGGTAACAGTTTTGATCCTTGTAGTTCGGACAGGGTCGCATTTTGTAAAGTTACAATTTACAATTTTGTTGTTTGCCTCTCTTTCTAGCCAATAATATAATAATGTGCGCGCGTTAGAGAGGGAAACAGCGAAATTATAAAATGTAATTTTATTAAAACGCGACCCAGATGTTCTGAAAATGTTCTTAATTTGAGCTTTTTTTTTAAATATGTATTTACGTTTATTATGTTCAATATAAACACTTACTTGTATGTATGTTTATATATTTATTATACTATGTTTTAAATTGATTTAATTGATCATAATTCTTAATTTGTTCTCATATCGGCACTACCCGATTATAGTTATTTGCTAACGTTTTAATTTCCTGCTACCCCAAGGTTGTCTGGAAGAGGAGAGAGATAAGACCGCCTGTTGTTGCCTATCAATACATGTTTTTCTGTATTTGTATTTTAATTAAGTATGTGGTGTACAATAAAGAATATTTTACTTTACTTAGTTACTTAAAATGTGTAGGTACAGTCCAGGTGATAAATAAGTATATTATACACGATTTAGTACCTACTCAGTTCCATGGATTTAGGTAAAGAAATGTAGTTACATAAGTATTTATGAACTCAAGTCTAGTTGTACTTACCCATATTCATATGGCTTTGTTTGAGCGTTTTTTTAAATGGCAGATTGGGATACCTTTCTAGCCTAAACTATTTTGTTACCCCACGTTTACCCATGAGTCGATTTAGATGTAGTTTGGTGGCTATGAAAATAGTTTCAGTAGTCAAGTTCAAATGAACAACACAGGACCTATCTCAAAAATGTTATTTTAGGGGGTAAAAGGAGGAAATATTTTGTATGGCTATATCTAGTCGAGTTCTGGTGAAGTACCTATAGGAATTAGGTACATAGTCTTATCCCTAAAACTTTTCATTGAAAGTGAGACCGATAATTAACTGCTGAAACAAAAAAAATCACACAAAGCGATAATAAGTAGCTGACAAAAGCTAGTTTCCTATAAAGTTAAAATACGTATCTGTGCCCATCTATTTCGCCCACATTTCGCCTGAGCGCCCTCTAAAGTATAATTGTTGTGACAACTAAGGAGCTTGGAAATGGTTCAGAATCACCGCTTAAAAAGACAGATGGAGTATTACAGCGCCGCACATTTCGCTTCCTTAGCCCCAACTTTGCTGCACTTGTGCGGTTACTAATGTGCTATTCCAATCGCTTTCTGTTCGCAGCTGTGTCGTGTCATGAAATGTTGCATTTATCTAGTTCGATTAGTAATGGACAATGATCCAACGAGGTAGTACATTTTCTTATTATAACGAAGTTTATTGTTAATATGCAGGTAAATGAGGGTATAGGTATTCATCACACGCTTATTTTTGTTATTCTAGAGTGTATTTTTCGCCAACAAACTGTCCACAGCATGGCGAAAGAAATTGTGTACCCTACCACCTAAGTTTTCTTTTGGATATATAAATAAAAAGAAAAGTTAGGTCGGTTCTTATTTGTTTTGCAACAGTAAATGTTCTACTGTAGGTTCTTGAATATAAAGTTTCGTGAGACGTAATGTCTATAAATATAATTAAACGGTTGAATGCCACTTGCGTAGACACCCTGGCACCGTCCCATCTTCAAAGAACTACGTTTAAGGCGGCCGCTGCGGCTAAAACAGCCGAATTTTTAAAACGTAATAAATATAAGGGCCTGGGCAAAGAGTACTATTTTGTACCGTGTGGCGTAGAAACTTTAGGTTCATGAGGCCCCAGAGCACGCAAATTGTTTGCTGAGATCGCGAAACGATCCTCGCACAACGCATCAGACTTTCGATACAGCGAGGAAATGCCGCCAGCATCCTCGGTAAAGTCAGCAAAAAATGTGGTTTACCACTTTTCAAGTCACTACCCGCGACATATGTTTACGAGAGCCTAGGTCGCCATTGTCAAGCTCAGTGCTTGACTTCGAGGCGTGAAAGGGGAACAGTTTAATAATTAAAATTACGATTATTATTGTTATCAACGATCTCTTAAAATGATATGAAAATATTTTTTTCGTTTTTAATATTATGAAAGTCGTAAGCTCGGCAAGCAATGACAGTGCAAGAGTGCAGCCCGCAGTAATGTCCCACCTCGCCACTGCCGGTTCCGCTCTTGCTGACTTGCAGTTTGCCTCCCGAAGCTATATTGCGGAAAATATATTTAAGAGGGACGAAAAATATACGAATTTGAAAAACATCTGGGCAGTATACTCTGTCTGTGTCTAACCAGCGCCGCCAGTAAAAAAAACGGCAAATTTAAATGTTCTATGGAGAATGTACTCTTCGTGCCTATTTTTTTTTAATTTGCGGCTATTTTATACGACAGTGATGGTTAGATAAAAGTTTTCTTTGACTTACTAGGTTGAATAGTTATTAATTACTTATGTCTTAGAAAATAAACTTTAGCGCCACAAAAATCAGAAATGTTTGCATTAAATACAATAATACCTAAGGTGGAAGTACTAGTACCCGACGCTGTACCAATACTCGTTGAGTTGCCATCGATAAGATAAAATCAACTATTAGGGCATTTAAACGATGATTAATGTATGTACCTTTAGGTAATGCTTCATATCCCAACTTTGAAATAATCAGCTGGATCGACCTAATTAAATCTAGTACAAATCAGCCCGTGCATGAGAATACTAGACGCGCAGCCATGAGGGAAGAACCAGGCGGTGAAGCTCGCCTCTCAAGATACTTACGACGGCCATGACCACTTCGCCAAGAGTGTAGTGACGAAGAAGAAGATGACCTCTAATATTAATAATTTATGAAAAGGCTTTTTCGTAAAGCGCTCTTTTATCCTTTAATACGAGCGGGTAAAATCGCATCTTATTCACTTGCGAGGCAAAGTAATCTCTAATTCCTATGGCACTGCCTAGTATAAGTAGATCTGTATGACCGTAGTAAACATGCGCAATCGGAGCTCACATGTTAAATTGGTAAATTCTCATGGGTGACTATGAAAGCCATTGGCTTTATTTAAGTACTTACTCTACGATTCTTATGGCTCACTACTGCCTAGTACAAGTGGATCTGTATGACCGTAGTAAACATGCGCAATCGGAGCTCACATGTTAAATTGGTCAATTCTCATTAGTGACTTTGTAAGCCATTGGCTATATTTAACTACCAGGAGTAACTCTACTCCACGATACGTTTCGACATTAAGTTTTAAATAGTTTTTTTTAGTTAATTTACATTAGTGAGGGGAAAAATATTGTATTACACTTGGCGGCAAAGTTTGTTCAACTCTCGTGCCTTGAGACCTTCGCGATGCTCAAGATTCCAGTTTTTGAACCACTCTTTACGCTCGTGGCTCAATTTTGGAATCTTTCGCTAGCTCAGGTCTCAATATTGACACGACAATTAAACAACAACTTGGCCCCCTTGTATAATAAATAACTATTCTTGTTGGTGATTTATTAAGATTAACAAGAAAAATGTTCCAAATTCAGTAACCTATAATATTAACTTTAGAATAAACAATGAAACTTAATAGGTTGGTACCATCAGAAGATCAATTTTCATATCTAATCAACCCACTGTTACGAACTCGCAGCCCTCAGTCTTACATTTCTGAAATCTTAGAACAGTTGCCTTCTGCCCCGTATTATGTATCCATAACAAAGATTAATAATTGAAAGGTTTAAAGTTACTGAGAGAGCTTTCATGTCTTGTTGTTTTAATTACGTAAATATTGTTATAGTAAATTAGGTACCTGTCTGAAAGCCAGACTAAGAGACTTCTGAACTAATTGATATTGAAATTGCTAATGGTCCGTAAAATATAAACAGAAATAATGGTTGCAGGATTAATGATTGGGTTTACTGCTTAGTTGTTTGAGTACGAAAGTATCTGAAATAATAATGTACGCCACCCTTAGCTGTAAGGGATTTACTGCCAAATTTCGCTTACTGGCTGATGAAAAATTGCATACAACCCACGGTAATTCGTAAAGCCTCAGACCGCATTTTATCACAAACACCTGTGATCTGGCGCATCTACAAACTCACTGTTGACACTCACTGCTGTGATGTACCTACTATTTAAGTATTATTTTATATTCATATTTTTTGAGCCGATATACATAACATAAAATAAAAGAATGATTAAATAGCCCAACTCCTCCTTCGGGTGTCGTAAGAGTCGACTAAGGAATTGAAGTATCACTGACCACTATTTGATAAAAGATTGATGATGGGCAGCAGAGTCATCATAGTGGACACATTACTGCAATCGCCAATCCGCTTGCTCAGCGTGGCGACTATGGGCATTTACCTCCTAATGCGTCTATACGCATAGTTAATAGGAGAGGCCTACGTCCAGAAGTGGACTATCATAGGCTGATGATGATGATGATGATGATTATTATTATTATTATTAAATAGCTTTAAAAAATCACGCTTTTTTCGTATTGTTGACAGCAAACCATTTCATTTGGGACCCATTATCATGGTGTGGATTTCAAACAGCCAGTCCGCAATCATAGGGAGGCCGCCATATTGGATTTTAATGACGTTTCTTAGCTAGTCATGTATTGTCATCAGAACTCAGAGCGTTTGCAAAATTTGTCAACATTTTGTCAGCATCCATAGCCTAGTTGGTAGTGACCATGCCTACGAAACTGGAAGTTCCGGGTTCAAATCCCGGCGAGGGCATTATTTGTGTATTTATTTATCACAAATATTTGTTCCTTGGTCGTGGCTGTGTATGTATTTAAGTATCTATATGTATCTATCTATTATATATATCGTCGCCTGGTACCCACATCACAAGCCTTAATTGAGCTTACCGTGGGACTAGGTCGATTTGTGTAAGGTGTCCCAAGATATTTATTTATTTCATACCTATTCAAATTTCAAAAAACTGGGGATTGGGTCAAATTGAGGTTCCAAGATATTCTTAAATAGTTACATGTGAAGCTAATAATGAAACAAGCGTGTTAAAAAAAATATGACAGTTCCCGGCATACTTAAGGGTACGTGTATTTATCTATCTCCGTTTCCATGTTCTTATTTATAATTATCATTATAATATAATCATGTATTGAATCGGAAACGTCTAGGCCCTCTGACTGGTTGGTTAATTACGTTATTATGTCAATACACTAATAACGTACTAATTAGTGACTAAGATGTTACTAATTACGATATATGCCATTATTTAACGTGTTACGAGGCTTATGTATCTTGATAGTTGATTTAATCAGCTCAAATATCTACTAGATAGTTACAAGGAACCTGAACTATGAAATTCCCAATGCGGAAAGTGATTTTAATTTATCTGAATAAGTTTATTTGACAATTTCCTGGATAATAGGATTACCTATTTAGGTGTTTATTTGTAATAATTTAATATAAAAATGTTAACTTTTCATACTCAAAATCTTTTATAAGGTACTAATTAAATTAATCCTTTTGCAACTAAAATCACTAAATAAAAACATACTCCGATTTCTCCGAGATCCCAACATCGTGGCTTGTTTTTGTTTCACGAATGTTTAATTTAAATCCATCGAAAATGTCCGGTCCCAAACGATATTGGAAATCTGAGACTTGATCCGCATAAGCTGCTTCAAGCGATGTCGGCTACCGCTCGTAGAGTTTATTTTCAAAGTGATGGCACATGAAATATATGAGCGTGCCTTATTTTCAAATGCCTTACTTTCCGCACAGTTTGCTCTTCATGCTGTGCTTGAATATGGGCTTTAACCAAGACATCATTAAAAATCATATAATGTTAGTGTACCTACAACGTTTAAAATTTCCGATTAAATTTCATT